>SNQN01000650.1:16526-29694 GCA_008642245.1 Bassia scoparia
GTCCCTGTAGGAGATTTCAAGCTCCATCCTCAAGACAGTTCACCGTAAGGTACGCCACGATCTCAATAATGGCTCATTTTATCGACTATGTTTCGACAGGTGTGCAGCTCACACTGTAGGGTGTACAATCAAGTTTTGGTTGCTCACTTAAATTTGTTTCTTGATACGCATTTTCATTCAAATTTCAAGTTTAGGACACTTGTTGTTATAGAGAGGGGGGGGATGCCGAGGTCTTAAGATCTAATAAGGGTAAGAACTTTGAAGGACTGCATTATTTCTCCAGCTAGCAATCAACAATACGACTTCCGGGTAAACAGTGACAGAAATAGTTACTATGATTCCGTGTAATCACAAAGCGCTCAATGGCTTTGCTTAGATTAACAAGCAGAATCATCGGCAGGACCGCGCCATCCTCTGACACGTGGGGAGGCCGCTAAAAAATTAATACATAATATCAGCTGATGTTTATAATACATAGAACGGCAATAAGGCATAGTGGGAAACAAGGTTCGATCAGGCTTGCCTCATAGGAATGCGGGCTAATAACTACGGAGACTGCATATGGTTTAAAGAGCTCGAAGCGATGGTCTCGCGTTTCTTTTATAGAAACAAGATACTGTACTTAGTTTGTTTCTATAATATTCTGTCGGGTTACACACACATAACTACTTCGAACATGCATGTATTCTCATATCATATTGGTCGCTGATGAAATAGCTCAAATTAGTGTTAACTATTCGTTTAGTATATGCGTTCGAAATGAGGGCCTCCTGGAAGCGATTGTATAGAGGATATGATGGCCCAAAATAATCCTCCTTTGCTCACATGTCATAAATGCACCTCAATTTGTCCTATTTTGCTGATTCCGAGCGTTAGTGGAACGGCGGAGCTCGAGCTATTCGGGGGTGTCTCACACATGGAACCCACACCGGAGGGTGGGAGACTGGAATAACTATTGCAGTGTTCTCACTAAATGACAATTATCACACAAACTGCTCTTCATCCACAATTGACGATGTTGATGTACTTCATGAATCTTACCAATCTCGTATAAGCTCTGTATATCATTGTGACAAGGAAGCTCCAAAGGTGCTAATTGATATAGTTTAGCAATGACAATTCCCACACGTGCGACTAGAGAAACACAACTCACAATTCCTTGGTTGACTAGGAAGATTGACAGTAAGAGGACTGTCCTACCAAGGACCATCTTGGGTCTGGGGATTAGGCGAACGTAGAGAGTGTACATGGGTCGTAACTTCTTCTTAGTTGCTCGTGTTAGTTGTTGGATGAACTTGGAGATCTGATACGGTGAGGCAACAAATAGGCCATGAATATGATATATGTTAGTAGATTTGGGCAAGCATTTCCAGTTTTAAAGCAAAGAAGTAAAATAAACATATTTGTTATCTAGCATGCTGTATCCATTTCCTCCTCCTACTATTACTTCATCAAATCATTGGTGTTGTCGGTTGAAAAGGTAATGGCAAACCTTTGCCAACACTCACCTCAAACATATAAGCAAACATCTTATATACCATGACCAGGTTCAAAAGTACCACTGGATATATACTTATTGTCGAACGATTGTTTGGACAATGAACATATGTATTTTTAATTCGAAATTTATTCCAAGTTGTCACTTATTTGGTGATTTTCCATCAGAAAGATGAACAAGTTCTCTATTATGTTCCAAAAATAAATATATAATGGTAAAATGTTTAAGTTGTTTAGTCTAGTTTTTAATTTGTGCTTATATAATTAGTGTCAAGTATGTCACTCTCTATATTTTACGTTTTTAAAAATAATTACTATATGCAATTAAACTTAATATATGCCAAAAGATCAGAACACAAACCAAAGACAAAAGAGATTAACTCCATCCTCAAACTTAAACATGAAGAGTTGGCTGATTATAAATCTTAAAATCCCCAGCACAAGCTAATGCATCCTTCAAAACATAAAAACAACTTGTTTTAAAAGTATGTGGTATCACCTATGAACGGGCTTATAAAATTTCAGTCGTACAGATCAAAATAAAAGTGGTTTGCGTAGCCTTTTACCATTCCAATACGGTAATGACGGACATCTCCGTGCCTCACATATTGGTGTCTTGCTCTGGAGTCGAAAGTGACGCTCGTCCGATGATCCTCCTATAGCAATCTGTCTTTCTAAACCTCTTTGGATTATAGCAAAATACCGCCCGCTGCCTCATACATTTTGATTTCAGGTAACGTATCTAACCCCTGTAACCCTATGACAAGAGATTCGCTCCAGAATATTGGAGTCATTAGGGAATTCCCCCCATTGTTGATCATCGGTCGCTCTTCAACTTTGATAGGTGTTTGACCCTTACACAGCTGTGTGGGATATTCATATATGGGGTTGTGCACACAGTTATAGGCAGATACTCTCCAATTCCCAGAGTTGGTCCTCGCGATTCTTAGTGAAGAAATGTTGTGGTCTATTACCTCATATGCTCTTCTTTCTTAGACGCAGTCCATACCTCAGGGCCGGGTACAGTGTCTGCCTTCAATCCAACAGCTGTGTGATGGAGCAGCGAACAAGTTTCCTAACCTCCAACGGTGTGTTCTAGCCTAGCTGCAACCCTATCGAAGGTCGATAGTGTCACTTGGCTCAATGAGCGGCTCAAGGTCGACTTCCTCTCACCATAGAAGTCGTATCTCAGAGCTTGCTTGAATTTGAGTGTTTGACCCTATACACAGATAGCTCTTGTTGTTGGTTTTACTTTGGAGTTTGGTTGTGCCTTGTATTTGGTGGGAACTTCTTTAAGTGGATAGGAATATAGAGGCAGAGTATCGGATTCACACACAAAGATTGAAGCTATTCTTCAATAGGATTTTTTGAGTTACTTTGGTCTTATGACTGGGATGACATGGTTGCCTTTTTCTTGTGTTATTGAGTTAACTTGTTATACTAGAATACTCTAGGGGACTTAAGGGATTAGTGAAGACTTGTAATCTTCTTTTACATGGTGCTCCTATGAATAGTCTTGTTTTCCCGCCTTTCTTTTTTCCTAGTTTGGAAGAGTTAGAGGGGTGGCAGTTGTTGGTGAGTCAAGCAACCTTACTGTCAAGGTTTGTACTAACATAGGCTTTGGCTTTTGGAAAACTATCTTTCACTTTCCTTCTTTTAAGGGTAAAAGTAAATAGCAATATGATGTGTTGTCGCTGGTGTGTGGATTTGTTGACGGGCTCCTACAACAGCAATTCATATTCTCACACGTCATTCTGGGAGTTACATGAGGCAGTGCAATACCTATGTGAAATTGGCAACGACCAAGATAAGCTTAAAGCGCTTTACACATAATGCATCAGTAGTGGATGTAACATGATTCTCGAGTGTCATTTTTACTGAAAATTTCGTTACTTGTCCAATCCTAGGCGCTTGGTAAATAAAGGGTTAATACACTTTAATGCCGAGATGATATAAGTTGTAGGTTCTGTTTAAGGTTTTTACTTCTATATAGTTCTTATAAAATAAGAATGTTATAAAATTTTTTTGGCCAAGTATGTCAAATTAACCTTATCTACTAATTTATCAATAAAACAATATGTATTTTCCTCTTTAATGAAACATGTTAATTTTGGCCGGGTGTGACATGTTGAATCGCTTGTGATGTATTATGTAACGTCCGTAATTGGTTAGTATTAAACCAATGTTAAAGTAATTATCTTTATATGTCGTAGTAAAATGGCTCCACATCTAAGAAATTGACACATGAAACTATACATCGGGACTCCTTCTATGTCGAATCTGTTTTTCGACATTCATGATTACCATCTTAAAGAAAATGTTTTAAAGTTGGATCGGCATTGTTTTGTGCTCTGAATTCTTACTAAGCGTATATTTAATAATGTTATCGTATTGATAATTGTGATATTACATGTAGATAGAGTATAGAATCTAGACAGGAATGGAACATAGCTACATCATAGTGGGGGTCTGGAAAGATTTTTATTTAACCAATGTAACATTATTGAGGGTATCTCTTAAGATTTTTTCTGATCAAGTAACATGATCATATATAATAAGCTATTACTCAGTAGAGATGTGTTATAATAGCAGCTAATCTCAAAATTTGTAATGTATCTTGGTTTCTTGAGTATCGAAAAGATCCTGGTTTGTAAAGGCTGCATTTGTTGTTGAAAATTGTGTGCATATTCTAAATGGACTTTTTAATTGTCGAGATCAATGGTTTTAATATTTATCTGGGTTGGTATAGAATTTATCAGCAACGCCAGTTATAGATTGATATTTAGCTTTGGCATATTATTCTTTAAAGGCTTGTTAAACGACACTATTACATAGGGTTTCATGATATTATAGCTTAGTAATTCGTAATTCCGAAGACCTAGATTCCTGTATAAAGCAGACAAAAAAATATAAAACTGACAACATATGGAATGGATAACACATAATAAAGAAAGAGGGTTTTTTATAAAAAATATTATATTTTAATCTTCACAAAAATACAGAGAGATGACAACAAATATGGTAAAATAAGACCATAAATAAAACAGAGGTGAGTTTTAATTTTTTTTGTTTTTACTTATCAGCATAAATACTTTTTGCTTTGGATCTAGAAATTATAACATGTGAAGCAAATTTGGTCAAAAAAGCATAATTGTTTCACAAACACAATATAGAATAGATAGACTTACCAATGTAGTCATAAGGGATAAGTGACATAATATCTCCATCGAACATTAAATTTAACATATAATCGCATACGACTATATAGTAATCGAAGCGAATACATCCAAGTGAGACCAAAAGGATAACATATAATGAATGTTATTTTGTTTAGCGACTGAATGAAAGTAATAATATTTAAGCACATGTCACCTCCTCCACCTTGTTGACTGGGACCTACTAACTGTACAGCTAGCCAACAACGCCACTTGAATCACAAGGATGGGCCCATACCACATAGATCCATCTATCCACTGACAAAAAAAATTGTCAAACACGACTTAGATTAGGCAGTCACCCAATCCTAGTAAAACACACCATAATAAATAATATACAAAAATAAAACACATTGTCACGCAATGCACCATTAAGTTCTGCTTGCATGTCCAACAACTTGGACTGATATTTTTTGGGACTAGATAATATAAAAAAGTTAACATGTGCAAAATAATTACTGATAACAAGTCAATACATGAACTAAATAGCTGCAGAAGTACTAAAATTATTATTTAACTTACTCACACTTATTTTTCATAATTTCTTTAAAAATTTCAGAAGAAGTTTACAAGTCAAAAAATAGCAAAAATCCCATAAAAATTCCATAGTATGATAAAAGATCATTTTCTGACGTATTGTCATTTAAATTTTTCCATTTAATTTTTTTTTTAAAATTTTCATCAAATCTCTTTATAGTAGGCCTTTTAATGAGAAAATACATCTAAACTCTTTAAAAATACCAATATAATGATTGACCCATTTTTCAGAAGTACAAATTCAATATCTCTCAGGTTTGGACCTTATTTATTGAAATATTTCATTAATATCTCAAAAGCTCCATGTGTGGTTACATGAAAATACAAACTTGATAAAAGATCAGTACTTTCATAATCTTTTGGAAAATACTTCAAGTGCTTTAAGTTAATCAAAATTAAACCCTCCAAATTAACAGATGTTTAAAAGATGGTACAAATAACGACGCATCCACAGTATCATTGTGGTTTTGAAAGACACTCTACAAAACCAAGAAGTTTCATATTCCATCGATTTACACTTATGCGATGAGGTGTTCAGTCGATCTCCGGAGAAATCCTCTCGGTTAGTTCACGGCACGTTGGCAGCACAAGAAAAGCATCGCTAATTAGTGAGTTCAGGGAAATCGAGCCGCTGTGGGGTCGATCTTCGGATCTTCGGGTCTTTGTTTTTTGCTAATCGCTATATGGAGGTGTGGTCTGTAGAATCTGGAGTGGTAGAAATGTCGACCGTACGAACCCTCTTTTCCCTTCTCTGTCTTGATTTTGGTGGCATCAATGGTTATTGAGTCTCTTGGGGGGGGGGGGGAGCTCAAAGCTTTGGAATGGGTTTCCTTTCTGAATGACAAAAAAGTTACAAGTGTATCATCAGTAGGCGAAATGTGGTCCTCTGGTTTTCTCACTCATGCCGTGGGATTTTGTTTGTGTTTTGAATTTGTGTGGTTCTCGTACTTGTAGATATCTAGTGTTGTCAGTCATGGGTGTTTTGTGTTTTATGGGTAGTGTCCTTTGCTTTCTCAACTCATGTTTTTTTTTTGTTTTGATGGTGTTGGTCGGAGATATGAGTTGAATGTGGTTTGTAGATGGATAGCAAATGGTTTTATTATGGCAATTGAACAGGTGTATGTAATTCCGTATTCACACTTCAAAGCACTCTTAATTGCAATTCCAACGTACAGTGACTTCTCTTTGACTGCCTCAGTAAAACGAGGGGCTTATGTACAATATAAGTCATTTGAGTAATTGATGCTCATTGTGTTTTCCAATAATTAATAATTAGAACCAACAAATATCTTTTCATCTGCTTGGTAAAATTTTAACTAACCAAAGACGTTATGCGAAAAGCATTTTGGGCTCTCAGAGAAACATAAATATATTAGGAACATTGAACAAAGAATAACCTAATTTGATTTGTTATTTTACCGGATAATACCCGTTCCCCTGCACGGTTTGTTATATATGGCAGTTGGTAATTAAATAATACGTAGTTTGAAATTCTTGGTCTAGCTTATTTGAAATTGTGTGTGATGGTAAATTTTTCATAACGAGTTAAAAAAATGTTGTTTTAATTAAATTTCTATTCATTGATGGTACACAATAAAAGAATTAAGTTAAATTATAAGAAAAGTTGAATAATTTATAAGATGTTCGTATTGTACTAAATTTTTTTGCAGTTGATTATATTTGTATGCCACTAAATATTATTTAAAAATAAGGTTCGTGGAAGTGAAAAAATTTGCAAGCCTAAAAAGATCATGTGACGAACTTACAAAAATTTCCTGAAAATTCTGTTTACTTTACAGTATTTAACCGATTGTGTATGAAAAATAACAACTAGAGTAATTGAATAAAAAATAAAATACAAGCTTACGTTACTAATTTTCTCTAATACAATGTAAAGACAGACTCTTCTTTGCCAGTCTTCGGTGGATGGTAACTAGTAAATTTGAATCTGGCATAAATCACATGATGGAAATTGTGACGATGTTTTAATAGACTACGCTCAGTATGGGAATAAACTGTCACTTAGGAGTGTTTTAACGGCAGTCAACAATCATGTTGACAATTTCTTTACCAACTACACAATATCGTATCATCAATATTGAATGATTTATGTACAATGTGGTTGTTCCTTCATCTCTAATTATTTGCTTTTACTGACTGTATTTAAAGGGTGGGGAGTGAGAGGTCGAATTTGGTGCATACACAGACAATAAAAATTTTAGTACCATTTTTGCTGTCTCCTTTTTTCTTTGAAGTAGAATGTCAAAGGACAGGAAAGTTCACAAAACATGGTGTGAACACATTGACAGACTACTTGGCGGGAGGTGACAAACTGGAGATGTTTGTCGAAGTTGCGCTGTAGAGTGGTTCGGCAGAACTCACTATGTTTGAGCAAGACTTCTAACTGTTCGTTGGTTAGAAAAGCGTCGGGGGCCTTGGAGGGATCTGTCGTTTACATTGATACAACCGGTAACTTCCCAACAAGAAGGTTAGATCATAATGGGTTTCACATGCACAACATTGTTTGGAGAGAGCCCGAATCAAACTCCATGATGATTAATATTTAATGTTAAAAAAAGTCACAAAGTCGAGGGAACATGCATGACGACTAATATAGTTAAATCTAGAGTTGCTTGCATTCAAAATTTGAGTAATACCCTCAAATCCATGTTGTTCATTGTGGTTAGATTACAATTGCATTCCCTTTGTAGAGCGGAGTACGGATGCAATTAATTAGAATAGTGCTCAAGGGCCAATTTATCTTGGAATATTTTGGGACAATAGATGAGGCTTAGTGTGCAACAAGAGTATGATGTCGTTCGGTTGTGACTCTAAGTTCTTAAGAAGTATCCGACTCGTCAAACCCACTGTACCTTCAGTCCAGTGTAACTCTATTCAATATACTTCTGGTCGATTCAATACACCAACATTAGGAGATGCATCCAGTATGGCCCGACAACTTCAACAGGAGATTATTATTTGCCAAGCATCACGAAAGTAACTGACGACACAACTACGATATAATCATCAAATATAGCGGTATATATTCAAACCTAATGATAGGGACACTTTAAGTTTAAAGCGTCGTGGTCATCATGTCAATTTGATCGCTCACTTCGTAGATCGGAATTAGTTATGTTACATGTTCAGTTGGATGAGTGTCACCTTGAAAACAACTTGCTTAATTTTGTAGTTGGAAGTACCCAAATTTGTAATGAAACCGGGAATATTATTTGCTCGTTGTTTCGATGAATGAACGCCCTTGTCCATTTTATAAGTGAAAGAAAATTAGGGTTTTCGTTAATAAAATATGACAAATTAATTATTTAGTATTGTTTAATTCATTAGACCAAAAAGCTAAAAGATAGAATAAAAGTTTAAAAGCAATAAAATTTTGAATTTAAACTTTTAAAACGGAAGAGATTATGGTGACAAATTTTGTCATAAACTAAGTCAATTTTTCACATTCAAACCCTCACAACCCTATCAACACCATCCAACCCATTCCCTAAATTCAACCCTCCAACCCTATCAATACCCTATCAAACCCTCAATACTTTAAGACCGCCAAAAGCATTTGCCTCATTTACAATTCGTACAAAAACTCTCAACCTCTTGCGTATCGTTGGCAATCCATTGTGATTTGTTTGGATAACAAATCTGCCACCGACGATTTGGCAGAATCAGGAAATGAGGAAATGTGCAGTGTTTATATTTCGTTCATACTATATTGCAAGTGTTTTCCATGTTCCACAAGAGCGGGAATCTCCCTCCGAGAATTGAAAAAAATTTCAATTCCCAAACCAAACAGCTTACAGTATTAGTAGATTTTTTCCAGACACACCTATACCACAAACAATTTTTTCATTTATATCCATTGTATTCAACAACATCAATCAATTATTGATATTTTTCGTTCTAATGGCGTGTGAGAACACCGAAACGCAAACCCTGTTTGTCGAATTTCAACGATCCACTTCATCAATAAAATCCGAGTAATCTATTACTTCAAATGCTCGTACTTACGAGTTCATTGGATTGGAGGTGAGAGATGTTGGATAGTGTGCAGGTTGGTCTGAATAATTTCCTAGTCCCAGCAGTGCGTCCGAAGGCAATCCATTCCTATGAGAGTGGAATGATGATGAGACGACAAAAGGGATGGAGATGGCCCAAACCATCTTCCTAACTTATCAGACTCATGAAGTATGGTGTTGGAAGGTTAGTGAAATCCAACAAAGTCTTTGCGCAGTCGTTGAGAGAAGGTCTAGGGGGTAGTGTTTGACATAAAAAAGTTTTTTTCTTTTAATATTTGAGCCCAATTCTTGTTATTGATTTAACGCCCCTTGTATATTCATTGGATCATATCCGAAAACATTGAAGATCGGATCCATAAACCGATAGGCGTTTCGAGTGTAATGTTTGTTAACGTAACTACCTATTTTCAACAATTGGATTGAGTTTACTTGTGTGTGAGCAACTGATTCTATTCAGCAGGTAACCACCGATTGAATGTCTGTCCATTAGAAATCAAAATGAGAATCTGAATTTGGGGGAAATTGTTGTTTGGACGGGCGTGGTATCACGCAAGGGTTCGTTAGCAGAACTTAGAGGCATTATGAGGACTTCCATCCGATGATTAGATATGTATCTTGAGCAGGGAGTTTCCAAAAGACACTTTCAGCCGGGTGTGCAAGGCAAACTTTGTTCGGGGAGAACCGTAGACTACAACTGAGCCACAACGGCGGGATCTGGCGATTTTTCTGGAACAACAACAACACTATGTTTAAGCAATTGCTCTTTTTGGGCCTGTCGATGAGTCTTACGAAATTGCGTGGGCCAAGTTAAGCGGTGTTTATTAGTGGTCCCCATTGGTGATTTGCAACTAGTTTGTGTACAACACTTCTCCACTTAGTTATCAATGTCAGAAAGCTTGTGACCATGCTGAGCTGGGCGGAGGAATCAGATTAAGATGAGCAACAGTGGTCTTCGCAAACGCGCGAAGCTACGTCGACACAACCATCTGGAGCTTACAATGATATAGCGTAACACATCGATTGTTTATTAAGTTATTGGCTGGTTTGGCAAAAGCTCACTTAACTCATCTACGCATCACTCATGGTTGTAGTACCACATCTCTAACCTGACGCACACGCAATGAATGGTATCGAAAATCTTTTGTTCACTTTCACATTTTATTTGGACTTTAGGTGTGTTTTCAATATGAAGGAGTTGTGTCTTTGTACAACCACTTCAGCATCGTCTTCTAAGCATTCGCGAGAACGTTGCTCGGAATAATGAATAAAAGCTATGTGATTGTATTTGCTGTAGAGCGAAACCAACTTGCTTGCTCACACTCGGGGGTTTATCCGATTTATTTTGAAACCAAACAATGCCCCCGCCTTTGATCAAATTTCTTTAATCTTCAACGATTAAATTTCAACAACAATTAAACAGTTTGATTCAGAATTAAACAAAGACTAGAATGTGAATGAAAAAAAGATAACATTTGTACATTACATACAACCATTCATTCGCCATAATTTAAAATGGGTAAAACAACAAAGTGTCTCAGTTACATCAACATTCAATGATATCAACAATACAAGTGGATCATTAACCCTAGGAAGAGCAAATAATGTTCAATAAATAACAACAAACAGTTTGATCTTAATCCTAGCGATTTGTCTTGTATAAAAGGTCCTGATAATTTCCTCAATTCAACAACGAAAGGTTAAACGGTTCCTCCTCTTCACTGGCCAAACATCAGAGCAAGTAAAAACAAAGTAACATTCCGCGCTTATGATGATTAACAAGGAATTTTTTAATAATAAAATATTTTACCGATTCTTCTTAGATGGATACACTCTCTGATTTCAACATTACTCATACCTTCTACGTCAGAATTTCACAAACGAAGCAAAAAATCAATTTTTAAACTAAATGTACACAAAGGAAATGAAATAATACGAGAAGACAGTAAAAGACCTCTATGGAGTTAGTAAAACTCTTTTGTTTTTGCCTTGGCGACCACACAACCACTTAACAGGGAGTTCTTTTATGGTCTCTTTGGACCTTGCCCTTCACTTCCTGAAGCAACTTACCTCTGACAAGGCATTGATACTCTTTCCTCTCAACTTTTTGGCCTTTCGATCTCACATCTGCTCCTTGCTCTGGGTATTGTAACCCTTCTCTTCGTCTCATCTTTCATCTGGTCCGATTTCCTTTTCTTTGTATTTTTAGCAGCGTCAGCTTGAACTTATTTGTCTAGCTTCCTTGACACGCTTGTCTTCTTCAAATTTTTTTAGCCGATTTCGGACGCTGACTTGTACCTTGTACTTCTTGGCCTACCTCTCTTTTTAGGAATCTTAGGATCTTTGATGTGGGCTCCGGCAACATCGTCATGCAAATCTTCAACCGAACCTTGACTATTCAACTCAGCAACACTGCACTGTGATTGGGGACCCGGGGGCACGGGAGATGACGCAGTCAGATCAATAGACACAGATGAAATAAGTGGGCATGCTGCGGGTGTTTGACTTCTATTTGACTCTAATTGTGCTGCAGCAGCAGCCTTGGCGGACTTTCTAGCCTCTTTCTCGGCTTGAACGTTCAGCTCTTCTTTGATTCTGTCAAGTCCTTTAAGGACTGTCTTAGTTCGGGCATCGGATTTCTCTGACATATAAGCTACACGATCAAACCGAAATAGTACCCGATCACGTCTTGCTACCTCGGCACCGCGTTTTAGGTCTTGACTAAAAACCTTAATACTCATGTGATCACGAACTATGTCTTTCCTCAATCTTCTAAGAATGTGGAACTCCGGGGGCTTCTTGATAAGAAGTCTGTCCAACACACGAATTATATGCCTACAGATGATCCCGGTGGTCTCAAACAATTTGCAATCACAGAATGCTAAGGTAGTGTCGGAATTGAATTCCACTGAGTATGTGGTGCGTTCATCGGTAATATAGGGCTCAACGGAGTGCTTGCTCAAATGCCACACTCGATCTTGTGCTGCTATCAAGCTCTTTATGTTCTTCTATAATTGAGTGGCTCACTCTTTCACATTCCCTCTAAARTTCTCTAAATTTTTTTGGTGTGTATATCTTGTGGAAAAATTTCTTAAAACTATAGCCGATGTCCTTCAAAGGCGGCTTGATTTTCCATCCAAGTTCATCTGCCTCTTTCTCTTGACAAATACGTTTATCAACAMCCAAGGTGTAGAGCTCACCAAACTCACAAAGCAATGTTTCCCTAGTGATGAATTGGTCTAAGAAATTGTGGATACTTTCAACCCTTTGAGTGGATTGCATACCAGCCCAAAAATGATCGTTCATGAACGAAGGAACCCACATATGGCGTTCCGAAAAAAAGTAAGCCAACCATTCGTTATCCTCCAATCCATACTCCACAAGAAACTTAGCCCAACGATTCTCGAAAATCTGCTCAGTTAGGCTATTATACACGATATCAAGAAAGTCTTCTTTCAATTTGGCATACCTAATTCAATAACAAATAACAAACAAGGAAAGGATAGACAAACTAATCAGAATAGTTAATTAACTACAAAAAAAGTCAGGGACTAAATTCACTAAGCAAAACATATACTCACTTCTCATGGGTGCCAAACTTATGCGGTAACCTGTTCGTAATGTGTCAGATACACCACCGGTGCTTTGTYTCGGGCATCACATCCTCCAACGCTTACGGAAGGCAGRGGCTTGATCAGTCAATATTCCACTAGGCTGCTTACCTTCCACGAACATTAGCCACTTGCTAAACACCCACTGGAAAGTATCACAATCCTCGTTGGAAATTAATGCACAACCTAACAAGATAGTCTGGCCATGATGATTAACGCCAACAAAGTTTGCAAATGGGAACGCATACAAATTCGTCAAATAAGTCGTGTCGAAGCA
>SNQN01000650.1:71048-107279 GCA_008642245.1 Bassia scoparia
GTGTGTTGGTACTTGTGTGGATGCACTTGTATGTCTGCTTATGGACTGTGTTATTTTTATAAAGGACTAAGGAGTATGGGACTAGGCGATATGGACCTAAAAGATATAATTGATCCGATTGACTTGGATGCAGTTAAATGTGTTTTTTTGACTTAAAAAATAGATAAAATCATTTGCAATTGTAGAGGATCCGTTGGATGCCGTTGTTAGACCCGGACCCGTAAGATCCGTACGATCTGATGGATCCTCAAAAAAAAATCCACGATCTGATCGGATTCTGGATTCCCCATATATCGAAAACGGATCATTATGGATCGATTCCAGTAGGCATCGGTCCAGATGCCGGCCCGTGCCATCACTACCTGAGGGCTGATGTGTAAGCAGGCTGAGGTCGCTGGGAGGGAGTCGCCGGAGGTCGTAGGGTATAATGAGGGAGGAGTCGCCGGATTACAGGGAGTCGCAGTGAGGTTTGAGTGGTTTGGAGGTCTTATGGTGGATTTTGTGCTGAAAAGACACGGCGGAGGGGCGAGGGGCGAGGCGGGAGGGCGAGGGAGAAAGACGACGGCGCGGCCGCGTACAAGGGAGGCGAGAGGGCGATAGGCCACCTGAGGCCAGTGGAGCACTACTGCCCGGGTGAGGGTAGCTGCGAGTATGAGAGCACACTGTAGGGTTTTGGGTTTTGTCGTTTGAGTGAGAGGGTTGAGGGAGTCCGAGCTGCGAGACGAGGAGTGAGAAACACGAAGCCCTAGGATGAGGGTGGACGGGTTCGCCAGGGTGAGGTCGCTAAGGGTTATGCGTGTGAGAAGATGAGATAAGCGACAAGAGACACGGGTCTTGGTTCTTGAGTGTTTTTGTTTTTGTTTGTTTGGGTTGACCCTATTTACATGAATTCGACGAACTTTATCATCTTATTTTTTTGAAAAAAACAGGTTAGAGCGACGGAGAGTATTTCTGGCGTCATAATAGAGTTATTACCGCTGATATATATTTTTCTCCGTCCAACGAATTAACTCCCTTTAGCGAACCGAAATGTCCGGGCTGGCTAATAGCGTTTTTAGCGACCGACTGTGATTCGTCGTCTAAATTGTTGCGACCGAAATTCTCGGTCGCTAAAAGCGGTCTCGCCCCAAAGCAAATTCTCAAGTGATGCGATGCTCGAGGTGTCACGGTCCTAGCGTTCTGACCGCTGGAACATACGGCGCGGCTTCCAACCTTGTGAGGTGAAAAGTTGCAAGCCTCTCGCGGATACGCCGGCCATTATCACGAAGCACACCAACCCAACGTAAAGGGAGTGCTTTGGAACGGGTCGACATTCCGGCGCTTGGGACGTACCGACTACGTCGAAGCCGGCCCAAGCGGTATTCGATCTCGCGGGAATTTGTATTTGATCTGGGGAATTGGGACTTGAGAATGCTACCAAAATATATGGCAAGCGACCAATATCTATAAAGCATTGAAGGCATTTAAATCATGTAGCATGGTAGGAGAATCTTGTGTGAATTATATTAAACTCATATTATCACCTTCCCCCTAAAGAGGTTAAATTAAATGAATACATTTGCCCCTAGGAGACACCACAAGGACTTAGACCGTACAATCTACAAACTCTATTCTAAGCGCTTTGGGCGAGCGCATGATTAGCCTGCGCCACAAGGCGTGACTCGACTTAGGAAAATACAGGAAAAATACATGAAAAAGGGTAGGAACTAACATTCCTCCCCCACTTAAGTTGTCGACTCTCGTCGACTTTACAAGAAAGCAAAAAGAAAATAAACTTAAGTCTATAACTGAGAGATGAGGTCGTTCAAGGCGGTATAGAGTTGATGTTGGCGCGACGAATCTGGTTCCGTCTTCGTCGTCGGGTGCGTATGGCTTCAGACGCTGGTTGAAAGACGGGTTCTTCATCCATGCTTGGAGTCCACTTGTAAGCGTTTGGACCTTATCTTCTTGGTGATTGTTATAGGGGCTTCGTATTGCAGATGAAGGCGTTTGTCTCACCACGTAAGAATCGCAGCTGCTCTGGAACGTACCTTCACCATTACTTGTCTCCAACTTGGTATTCTATTTGCTCTTTCTAGCTTTGGTCAAGCCCATTTCTCATGCGTTCTAGCAGCATTCTCCAAGTATGTCGAGCAATCACTGCATTGTCTTGCCATTCCTAGTGAGGATGCGCGTGCCTTCTGCATCGCCCTTCGTCTTGACGTAGCAACAGTGGGGAAAGAAGGCTTGTTGGCCCGTCACAGGTCAACTGGGACTTTGTTGAAGCAGAACTCTTCTTCAGTTGAAGCACAACTGTGCCACGTCAATCACGCCTGACCCAATCTTTCTGTTGTTGGCGATGACCGAAATGTCGAAGATATTCCTCCAGTAACCCGTTAAACCTTTCAATTTGTTCGTCGGTTCGTGTGGCTTGAAGAACATGGTTTCTAAACTGACCCCAATCATCTTAAACAACTCCGTCCAGAAGGTGCTTGTGAATTTCTGTCTCTATCGCTGACGCATGCTCTTGGGCAACCCCAGATATTCAACGATGTGTCTGAAAAGTAAGGTGCTGTTCTTCTGCTCCACAAGCTATTCTCCATTGGAAACGAAGGTGCATATTTCAAAAATCGGTATTATGACCACCAAGATAGCAAGAGGAGCCCTTTCCACCTTTGGCAAACCACAAATGAAATCCATGACACGCTCTCCCATGACGTGCGAGTTGGCAAGGGTTGAGTAGTCACCAACTTTATGTCCTTTCAACCTTATCTTGCTGGCACACCAACATTTCTTGTGTCATGTTTGGATGTCCTCCTTCATCTTTCGGCCAATAGTAACCTTGAGATAAGCAGGCTCAATGTCCTTTGGCCACCCTGGATGACCTTGGGCCCAAAAAAAAGAAAGTTTATTTGGTCGTACATTCTATTATAACATCTTCCGCAGTCCTCCGGCATTTGTAATGACGAGTCGAGTCCCTTTTGATGAAGGCATCTTCTACCCAAATCTCCTTGTCTTTCCTTCTTCAACCAATTCACTATTGCTACACCATGGGATCACCTGACATGTGTTCTTCACTTTTCTTTTATTGTCGTGAGATGTTGCTTGAGATAAACTTGTAGTTGATGCGTAGGGTCTGCCAAGTCGGACCGGTGACTTAAGGCATAACCACTTGTTGTTTACCCGTTTTATTTGAACCCACATCAAATCAGCTTTAGTTGTTCTTGCCACCTGCTGCTATTTGCTTACTGCTTACTCCCTACTCACTCTCCACCGTTTTGAGCCGCGGTCTCCGCTAAACGTACGAGCACATGCTAAAACTCTATTATCTGGGATAGGCCGCCGGTAATAAGCGAATTTGCATACCTGAGTCGACGTCATTATGAAACTACCGCTCTGATCGTTTGTCTGTTCTCACAATGAAGCATTTCCGAGCCTAATAGTGAAGTATGTCTCAGATACTGCTGCTACTCTATAGAGATGGCTAGTAGTTCCTTTTACCTTGTACCTGGCAGTAACTTCTTTCTGCACCATTCAACTTCCCTGCGCTCTATATTGGATCAGCGATCGGGTGAACTTCATTATGAGCGCAGATGGATTCAGCCAAGCAATCAGATCAGGACAAATGGTGCAATGACATCCGGTTTCTACCTCTAAGGGCTTGGTGAATGTCCAGAGAGCTAGCACAGGTTCACTCTCATCGCCTCCTTGAAGTCTTTGCGAACGCCTTCATTTGCACGACCCCTTACCAATCCCACTTTATGTATGCTCTTCTTTAGTAAGTCTGTCAATGCCATATGGGACTTGCAACCTCTGCTAAACCTTCCAATAGTTATCCAACACTCATGAGGAGGCGTCACTGTTATAGATATTCGCATGCCAGTGATAGGATCGAAGCTCCTATAGTAGACAGTCTTTACGACGTACCCTCTTGCCAAAGGTGCCATCCAATGCTTGTTATCTTCTTTGGGATCTCGCAGTATTTGTATCAGTTAACATCCACCGCCAATGACTAGATAGCTCCAATGTATATACGATTTCTGCCCCCTCCGTGTATAATTATTCAACATACGGCATCATCCTTCACTCTATATACTCCTCAACACCAAAACACAAATACTATGTATTGTGCAAAAAAATCCCCTAACATGCAACGAAAGGATCCAAATCTAAAAGTACAAATTCCGACCAAGCTATAAGCCTGCGCCTGACAAGTCATCCAAAGCAATACCTGACGTCCATCTCTAACCATCTCTGGCTTCCTCAGCCTGCCGGTAACCCCGACATGCCGACAGCCACCTCATCAACGTTGCAGAATGAGCGGCGTGGCGGTGTTTACACAAAAGATGGACACCATTTTCGGAATGAGGCTCGACCCTCACCCCTATCTTGCTCCTCGCTTACCATGCTCCTAGGAGTTACGTCGCTCTCTTGTGCCCAACGCCCTGCGCCCTAAATGAGATCTGGGTATCCTTAATGGCTAGCTCTTCCTACCCGCTGGCTTGGCTCGCTTGCCCAACAGGCGTTCCCAATGTTTGGTTGCTGGAGGCAAAGTTAGAAATGGTATTTAGGAGCAACCACAACGCGTACACCCCAATCTGAGCAACAATCAACAATAGCATCTCGAATTTGCGCGAACAGACGGCCACAATAGCGCAACACAGTATAGCGAGGAGAACTGCGAGAGAGAGACAGATGTGAGCACTCCGTAGAAAGATATATCTCTGAAGGTCGTCAACTTCGAACTTTTAAGGGCTTTGGTTGTAAAGTGCAACAGAACGTATGGACTTCTGTCGGTCTGTGTTCGCATCGATGAAATAAGAATAAACGAATCTGCAATACTTCCGCGTAGAGTGTAGCCTGTGATCTAATAGTTAGTTAGTACTTAGATTTTATTCTCCTTTTATTGCTTAGACGTTAAAACTATAAAGGCATCGGGAGGCAATTGACCCTACGAGCTCAATACCGCGAAACAAAGAGTCCATGCTGGAGGGCACCCATGCTTCTGAAGTGTTCAGCACCTCGCGCTCTAATAGCAAAATACTAAGTGGTGTCTGTCTGTCTTACACACAAACTCAGAGACACTGGAATGTAGCTTACAACCACTAAAAAGAAAGAAGAAAGGAAATAAAACGAATAATAAGAACAATCGAAAGGACCTACAGTAGAGGAGGTTGAATAGACTATGATAGGCTGAGAACATCGATGGCCGACTAACATTTCTAGTAAAAGAAAAACACCGAGGTAAGAACTCACTAGCGCAGGGGAAGAGGATATGACACGTAAAGCATACAAACTATGCGCGATAAAGAAACAGAGAATAGAGGAGGCCGCTAGAAATGTGCCGGGCATGGTCAATTAAAGGCGAGGTCCGCTCTGTCAAAGCAAGGGTAAATTTACACGAAAAAATAGAAAGAAAATAAAGTATTGGTGGGTGGCGCCACATATCGGAACTAAGTGCTATGGGCGGACAGGATGGAGAAGGTCAGTGTGTTCGCATGCGTTCACAGTCAACATAGAATTAAGTTAAATCAGTGTAGTGAAATTTTTTGTGAACTAAAAAAAAAGCGAAAAGTGAGAGCGCGTAGACTCTCAAGATTTAGCAAAGTGTAGGAAAAAAAAGCTGAGAGAGGTAAGATTACTGACAAATTTCATCATCGGGGACTAGCCTGACTAATATTTTTATGAAATTAATTTCAAAAATCATCCCCACTCAGAACACATATAATTACCTATAGAGTTCAACCATGTGTTAAAGCATGCTTGCTATTCGTTATTTTATTGTTTTTTGGTGTTACTCTACTTGGCCTTTGTGTAAGTAGATGTGGAAATACAGGTTGATTGCTATTGCGCAATGGGAACAAGGGAGATTCCACATAGATAAGGAAGTGAATAAAATCTTTAAAAATTTTTGTATTTGGAAACAATTACATTATTTTGAATTATTATTAATAAAGAGAAAAAGATATTCTGCTGCAATATTTGTGGTATTTAATATGTCAAGCCTTTACGTAATCACGTGGCGATGACGGGTGAAGTCAGCGACCGCGGCCTAAATAGTCTTCCGAAGCTGCTCCAAAACTCGTCTTCTTGCTGTACAACACCATGGAGTGGTGGTTTGTCAATTATATAAGTATGTGGCATATATTCCCACATGCAAGTGGTATATGATTCTCTTCCGGGCCTCGCGGGGTTTGTGACATTAGTAACAACACCCCCAAAATTACGCTTAAGAATCTCAGACATCTATAGCGTTGACGATACGGTGATTGAACAGAGCAGCGCAGATGCGTTCCTAGGCCTGTTCTTCATTCTTAGTTCTCTATTATTGTTACCATATCCCCTTTTGGGATCGGCCGTTACTAGCCACTAGTACTAGAAGTAAATGTTAGAGAGAAACCACTAACCACTCAGATATCTTAACAGAGATCACGTCTTCCAGTAGTAGTTTCTCATAACAGTTGGTCTCGCTTAAACCTACAAACTGCGAATAAACATTATCTAGACTCATGTTGGAGAAGTCTCTCGCACCCACACAATCTTGTGTTACTTCTCTTCCTCTATCCCGGATCTCTAATTCAATAAATCTTTTTGTGTGTCACTAACAAGCTTCTTCTCGGTCCTCTTCTTTTTGTGAGCTTCACATATCACTTCTCGGCAAGCCCATAGTGACACTATCATCATGTTACTGTTCCATTGGGAATGTCGAAAGTTGGACGCCTCTAATTGTAGTCTTTCTTAGTCGTTACCGGATCTTTCCATTTGACCATCTGTATGCCCGTTTCCTTTTGAAATCTAGTGTGTACCCTCATAACGAAGTCAAGCTAAAATGGCATTATATTAGTGTAACCTCTTTCTTCGGTTATTGATTGTTTGTATGAGTGTTCCATTTTAAAACAGACATGGCCAAATCACAGACGAGTCATCGTGGCCATCTTCTACTCAGCTATTGAGTCTGCGAATGTGAGTTATTCATGTGGAAATTGACCAATCTGTATACTAGTAAAACGTTATTAGAGATCATGACTGCTACACCATTATGAAGAATTTCGAAATCTTTAATTTTACCGCATGCACTACATCGACACACTACTCTTGTGAGAGGCGGCTATTTATGATCCTAATTATTAAGATGTCCAATTGTGCGGTTTCAAACCACGAATACGTTCTCCTTATGATGTTTTATTCAGGTTTTATGTTCTTAGTTGGAAAGACGTAATTCGGATTGAGTACAAATTTTCAGCCGTCTGCGGTTGTTTCATTATTTACATTCAGAATATTATTCCTTACTGTTGGAAAGTCGAAGAGCACTGTTATTAACACCGTATACATGATTTCTTGGCTCGCGTCTGTTCACCGAACTCTAGACCTCATGTTTTAGATATCGTACCAAACATTTAGAATTTTCCAAAGTTGCTATAATTCATTATCACATGTATAGCATATGCCCATTAAAGTAAAACACGCCCGAATCCATTCAGTATTCCGAGTGTCTTATTTATGTAATACTAACAACTTGACAACTATGCCTCGTGATGTCACACATATTCAACTTTAAGGTATCTTCGGTAGTAGCCCCCATTTTTGAATTTTTTATAGGCGAGAATGATACGCGTGGATCAAGATTACCGTCCTCCCGCACTATATAGATAAAACGTGATCTTGGTTGTACTGTGTGTGGTGGGGTTATGAACCAAAATGATTGAACCATATGGATGAGAATATGAGTCTCAACCCACAATCTAACCTATTGCGCTATACGACAACACCTACACTCACATTCGGTACTAAATTCTATCCTCCTCTCTTTAGAGGGCATTCTTGCATCTTCCGCATTATTTTAGTTCGAGCCCCACCATTATATAGACTAGTGTTCATCAACTGCTTATTCATACATCTCGAATATTTTCCTATAGCGTTATTGTTGAGACCTATCATACAGCATCACTTAGATCCATTCTCGGACGAATAATACTACTGGGAAAATAAATTATTATGTATCCAAGTCTGGTTATGAAGAAATGATATGGTTCGAAGCGGACCTAAAAATCGTGTACGTCGCCATAACTTATTACTTTTTCCCTACCGTATCTCGGCAGGAATATGAATCATAGGTAAGTTGGTTGTCAGTGAACGATGCTGTCAAGTGAGTTAGCTCTGATGACTTGCCACGTTCATGTGCTTGTCAGAGGTCATGTCGAAAGTATACAACTAAAGAGCTCGCTCGTTTCGTATCAAGCAGAACCACACCTCAACCCAAGATGCACTAGAACATCTAAGTGAAAGTTGCGTAGTTAATTCCAATACAAATTAAGAGGTCGATACACTGTTCCGCTCCTTTCGATCTCCTACTATTCCCTCGCTACTACACACGCACGACCTAGTCATATCTAGCATCATCTTCTCCTTATATTTTCAGACAACTCAATACTACTATATAATCTCATTTATTACAGGTGATAGCTCGAAGAATCCCATATCTACAGTGTACGCTCAAGTGAGCCATATTCTTTCCGCCTTCGGTTTAATTACAGACTTAATGTCCTAGTAACCTTCAATATTATTATTATATTTCAGGAATTAAACCTTACACAACTCACCATGATTGATTGTATTAATAGCTCACATTTCACTCGTGTTAATTTTAACTCCCAACCATGTCACATTACGGTCTCCTTATGACGTAATTCAATATACACGTTTTGTAAAGACACGAAAATTGACTCCGACATTCACGGAATTCTCTTTTTCACATTACTCCTCCAGGTTGAATGGGAATAAGATTGAACAACTCCTATCTCTATCCCAGTCACGGTTACGAGGTAAGGCCGTGCAAGGCACCCACCTGAACAACTTAGAGGTGAATCGCCTTTTGGCAAAGGGGTCGGGCGGAAGGCGCGCTGTCGAGTAGTGTCCAATGAAAATGGTCCACACATACCCGGGCTCTCACTTATATACTCCCGTACATAACGACTTTCCAATATGAAGGAAGAGGCTTTCATTTATCTTTCACTATAATCCTCCATCAAGCCGGGATACACGTTGAGACACCTTTCAGGAATTGATTGATTAATTAGAAATATATACTAAGTTGTGTACATTAGAGAGATTCTACATTTTGTGAGACTTGATCGGAATTAATGCTGAAAATTTAATAGAATATTAATGCCAATGCATCCGCAAATGTATCACTTGAAAGTTACCCAAAATCCCCGATACTCTTCTCACTCAAAGGCATGAACTCAATCGAATGAATTATTCTAAGCTCTGCAATCGTCAATCAATATATCTTAATCATTATTCTTTCTAACTATAAAATTGTTACGTGTGAACACTATTAGAAAATTTCAAATTATTAAATAATTAACAATAATTATCTCTAATTAATAATATGTAGTCAAATTTATATAACCACTTTATGATTGATAATTATCAATTTATAATTATCTCACATTTAGTCATTTTTCAATATTCTTATATCTTACATATTCATTAACTCAATTATTAAACTTATTTAGTCAATATTGATTCTTACTTATTCTTACTTTCTTATGATGATTTATTTTGTTACTTGAACGTTTAATTAAGTGATTTATTATTGAGTTAGTAAAATCATTTATAAAACTATTTAGTATCAGTATTTGTCTATAAGTTGATTTAGTATTATCTCAGTTAGTGCAAGTATTGAGTGACTATGTCTTAACGTAATTATTTGTAAATTTAGTCACTAGGTGTACTGCCAACATATATAAGATGTGAATTTATGGTCTGTAATTTTTACTCTTATATTCAATTTTAACATTATTTTATTAAAAATTTTTTCTTCTGTTGTTAATAGTATCATCAAGGGTGTAATGAGGTCAAGTGTACAGCGTCGGCGTAATGATTGTGTTGTGCCCATTGTAATAGTAACGGACCCTACAACGTTTACACACATACATGTGCATAGCGTGTTATTAATAAACTCTTAGGTGTATTATAACTATATATAAGAACTCATATTAAATTTTAAGTAATAATAGGACATTGTGATGAATGAGGTAACAAGTAGAATTGGTTATAAATCATAAAATTTTCAAATATAGACTGCCTGATCAGATTATGATCTTTCTTTATATAAAAAAGAATGCCTTATGTTATGTATTTATCTTATACTTTCTACATTCTTCCAATAGACCAATATATATAATTACCTAACACTTATTCAATTTATGACTATAACCATCAATGAAATAAAAAGTCAGTAACAATCAAAACCCTCCACTTGCCTCTCATATTTCCCTAAACCCATGGCCTGTAGTGCCAATTGATACTTTGCCTTTTTAAGTGGATTTGAACTTCTCCCTCAATCGTATTCCTATTCAATTTTATTTAGTATTGGCATAACTTATCACACTTTAAATACTCCCCTACATTAATCCTCTCCAAATATTTTAAGATTACCAGTAAACTACTCTACTACTTAGATATTCGTCAGCTCAACATATAATTAAAAGATGATAGACTCCTTTTCATCTTACTTTTATATTTTGAACAACCAGGCCGAGGTCCTTCTTTTAGTTAACTACACAAAGAGCAAAAATTTTCAATTTCATTCTTATTTAGTTGTATGGGCATTTGAATCGGGTTTTCTAACCAAGTCTTAGAACGTCTGTCATACAGACTTCTTATGTGCTGAATATTCTTTTCTTCGCATGGGCTTTATCCTTAGAATTTGTGCTGTATGTCGTTTAGAGTTTAATATCACCTACCTTACGACAAGATTCCTAATCAATGTTATAGTTGTATTCTCTCTCAAATTAGGAGAGAGGTGAAGATACCAATATAATCACGCGGAGAAATTGTCAGAAGAAGGAGAGACGCATTTTTAGTATACTTTTTTCTATGCGTGTGTAAATAAGCTTATTTAAACACATTTTATGAATACATAGTAATTATATTAACTAATGGGACTATGTGTGAGTTGAAAGACCCTTAATCCATAATAATAGTTTATTCTGTTAAGAGGGGAACTCTTGCTTGTTCGTGGTTTTAATAGCGTCTGATATTAGTATCATGGTAATATGCATTACTCTTTCGCGAAAAATCTTGTGTTGATAAATCCTCAACTCTTCATGCCTTATTTATTGCACTTCATTTCACCCTCACCATCCCACCATTACTATATTTCGTCATATTATCAGACTACTCATCACTATAAAAACTATCTTACCAAATATCTCTTCATTTGCCCATATACTGGCCTGTTGCGCATTGAATCTCTGGCAAAATTCTTATATAACTCTGATAAAAATCACGAGGGCACCTATTCTCGATCCTTTCAAATATGCCGCGTCAGTAAGAACTCGGACTGAGACTTTATGATACAATCTGCTGTATCGAGCAGGATACATTCGAAAAGGCCCTTGTAAGGAGATTGAAATAGTTCCAAGAAGTTAAGATTGTTATTTTAATCGGAGTGCTAATTATGCGTGATTAGGGTGGATAATGGAGGTTTTTAAATAAATAAATGTAAGTAAATATGCTTGTGGTTCAACGCCGGAAGGTATGGCTAGTATTAAAAGTGCCTGCCAATTAAAACCACCAACTATAGTTTCTCGTGATCGCTCTGTTATACAAACTTATTTCTTTTTGCGAATGTTATATGGGTCTTCTATACTGTCTTTAACAAACTTTATAAATTTTATTTACTAAAAAGGTCATTTTGTTTCACTAGAAACAAAACAGGTCCCGTCCGCCGCTAAAAATGAGGTTGTCAGTAGGATACATTATACATGTGTCAAGAGTTATATTATGCCTACACCCAACATATATATGAGGAATATATTTTTCAGTGGCTCTCAAATCATCAATATATAAAATTGTTAATAATTGTGCTAAAAAAAGGTTTCAAATATTGTATACACATAATAAATCCTCCTTTTGTTGTTATTAGCAAAAATCTCTAAATAATAGTTACCATTAATTTATAGTCTTTTAAATTATGTTAATGTGCTACTATTAACTACATCTCTATATAATTTGAAGTATGTATACTTCTCCTATTATTGTTATCCTAAGGTATATATTTATAAAACGGGGCTGTTTAACCATTACGTAATGGTTCCTTACAATACTCTATTCAGAAGAAGAAACCAAAATATGAGTAATCTATTATATATTCAATATTAAAATGTTCAAATACGCCATTCTGCAATAGCGCCAGACATTCAAGCTAATTATAAAGTTATTTAGCTTATTGATTTATTATTTCCAAAAATAGGTGCTATATGAAAACACAGCGAACGCACACTGAATATTAATGATAACTTATTTTAGAGAGCAGCAAAAATTCTCCACTCCCTTTTACACCCTTTATACCTAAGGCTTTAATTAAATATTTAGGTATACAGACATATCGCGGGAAAGAGTCTAAGAAATAAATATTTAAGTAAAATGACCCTCTGGATTAACAATTATAAATCCCTCAAATGTAATCTAGGAAGTCGTCAAAATGGGTTAAAAGCGGCTAATTTAGTAAAGATATCGGTGAAAAAACAGTCCAACAATAATTATAACAGTAAATTATGTTATATTATTCATCTGAGTTGGAAACTTACTAGTGCATACTGGGTTTGGAGTCAGGTTTTAAGGACATTTGTCGAATTGTGTGCTCGAGTGTTCAGTCTCATATATATGTACTATCGTATCTGAGGAGCTGCAACACGTATGGATTCGTCTATGAAGCTCATAGGTGTCTTCATAGTTTTCTTAGGTTTTAGAGTTACGTGAGATGTTTATATAAAGGCCCTCAGTGAGCTCGCTCGAAAGTTACGGTAAGCGTATCCAAACTCTTACCGTTCTTGTTTCTCAGATCACACATATGAAATTATCTGGGACTTATTGAATATATTATATTTTATATAATTGTCTATCTAATCAGTAACATTTTAAATTATTATAGACTCTTACTATATACATTCCATTCACTTGCCAAAAATAGCTATATGGTTAAATTACTAATGAGAGCTCTTTGATCTTAAATTATCCCTTTGTACTTTATTTATGGAAACCAATGAGAATAATAAGCGACATTGTGTCCCATCCACCGAAGAACATTCGATTAATTACTACACTACTATCACTTGTGAAAATAACAATTCAGGATAAGTGATGAAAATATTCAATATTGACCATGTGTGTCACTAAACTAACAAAATAAGAGTTTAGCAATATCCTATAAGCGTTAAATTCATACCCACTATATAAAGATCAACAATTGCGATAATTTAATACTAGTGATCTATTAATATGGAAATAGTGCGAGGATAAATCGAATATGAGATCAGTAAGAGGTGAACAACAAAGTAGTGTTCCTGTTACTAATATAAGGGCCAATGCAACAATCATCGTCCATTATAGTAAACGAAGCTGGAGAAAGAGAATTAAAACGTTTGTAGATAACATTATACGTTCCGAGTCCTGCAGGATTCGTATATACTAACACGTATGAGAATACAGGCCGTTTATTCTCTACTGCTAGCAACTCTGTTGGCGACTCTCTACATTAACTTTGCCTTCGTGATTCTGTCCTTGCGTGTGGTATGCATCTCCTTGACTATATCTTAGGCACTTGTTATGCGGTCATCCTGTAGACGATACTCTCTGCTCCACTCGCGCTTTTCTTATTTTCAGTTACAATTGAAATTTATAGGTTAACGTGCGTTGATTGTCGTAAGTTCACGCTCATCCTTATTCGTGTGCTGACTTGTAATTGGGGCCTGACTTACACTACCAATGTTCGCTGTTTATTATGCCGACATTCACGCCGCAACGTTTTTTTTTTCTGTCTATGTCTTTGGAACAGTTTATTTGGGAACTATTTTGAGCAAGGTTTGTGGTCTGGTAACTTAACGAAATTGTTCTTGTGATAGTTGAGATGATAGGCCGTGTTGTGCGAAGTGAATAATATCCTGTGTGGGAACAGTCTGTAAGTGGATGGCTGAACATGTTTAACAAGTGGTTAAACTGCAGGTAAATCATGTGCAGGTGATAGTTAGTCGCCGACCTATACCTAGCTTTGTTCACGAGTTGCGAAATGGGGCTGAGTTGTCTTGATAGTGGTAACGACTAAAGTTGGCAGAGATTTCGATATATGAGTTGTAGATTCTTAGTTCAACTTACTTGTTCGAGGAAATATAGAGCATAACTTAAGATGACTAATATGGAAGTTGATCTCACCCATCATATTTAAGTTCGAAAAACTATTTGGGTATGTGAATTAAATTCGCTGAGTAATATGTAGAATGGTGATCTGTATGGTGATGATTGATGGGATAGATGATGTGAGATAGAACTTGATGAATTTAGAGATGATAAATGTATTAATTATATATTAATGTTATTAAGATATTAATATTACGAGCATACTTTTCTTAGAACCCTATACTTAGTGAATTTGTCCGTACATCCTCTAATATGCACCTTAGAGTATCGTTCAGACATCTGGTGTGTGGGTCTTTGAGGCACACATTTGTAAAGTGAAGTAGTGAGTTTAAGTGTGTTATAATATAACGAAGTGCTATTAAAATCACACTTTTCACGCCTAGAAAGGTGTAAACAACTTAAAATATTGTAAAGTCATCAAGCAACCGTCTAGATCAACCTCTCACTCATATTTGGTTGTGATACAATTAAGGTCAACTCTAAGTGACATAAATCTAATACTATAAACACATACGTTCGTAATAATAGTGAATCGCCGTTAAGTGAGATGACGAACGCGGACTGGTTAAGAGATAAGCACCCACAAAGGAGTTCCGGTGCACTAGACGTCAAAGGAACATAAATAGACAATAAGGCAATTAAATTGATTAAATATCACGTGAAAAATTAAAGTGAGTAGTTGAATAGAGCTTACAATATACATCAGCCCGTCGCAAGTGCGAACATACCGCCTTAGTCAAAGTACTGTTAACAACTAATTACAGCCCATAGGTACCAGGAGTTTCGAATTGCACGTCACGCTTGTAAGTCCGATAGAGTTAAGACGTGCAAGTTAGTATGATTTAATGTCAAAGACCCGTAAGAGGGCGCGCATGCAATCGCATCCTTGACTAGTTCCCTGATTATGTTAATCCCTAACTATAACATTAACGATTTCTAAACAATAAGAAAATATCACACAGTCGATCTCTCTAATAATCTGAACGGTTTTTATACGCACTCGCCGCTCACGTAAGTGCTTTTACAATTATCCAACTGATCCGCACAAGTATTCCCAAAATAAATTCGAAATCTCGGCCAATTTGTGCAAATTCAACCCCGTGATTTTTCTCTTCTGCCGTACCCCTAATTTCATGATGAAACAATCATTCAACTTACCCCATATTCCGTCCCATAACAACTTATCTCATTCAACCTACGTATATATAGACTAATTAAACATACTAACCGGTCTCAGCCTCCCTACCGATCTCAAACACCCTTCCACCAGCCCCACCTCCCCCCCATTTGTCGTGGCTCCTCTGTGTTCCCAACGGCCATAACCCTTTCCTTCCTCTATTTTGAACACCCACCAACCAAGCTTCACTAAATCTCACCTCGACCCACACAACACACCAAACCGATAAAAACCAACACAGCGCCAGCACCAACTCGGCAATGACTTCCAAGACAATCAACAAAGACAAACCTATCGCTCCACGATTAGACCTGCAATCACCCAGGCCGCCCCAATAAAGCCACTTTAGTATTCCGTTGTGTTACAATGTCCTGGCTAAACTCTTTTACTCCCTAACTCCTTCGCGTAGGGACGACTTCCACACAAGCCAGCAACCACCGACATAGAGGAACGTATTGAGCAGAATTTTGAATCTAAGGCCATGCTATTCAATTTCATGTATTATGATATCCTAATACCACATGTATTACATCTATGGAAATACCTTTCATCGACCAGGAAATTCGTCAACCTCACAATTCCAACCAACTATACGAGAAGAAATACTGTCGTGATCACTTATTTAAGCCTCAGTACGTTTGTAGAGGACACCTGTAGGCTTTCGTAAGTGGATTCAACAGAGGGTGCCGGCTCGGCGACTTCGCGATCGCAAACACCCCACTGCAATGTCCCCACCCGAATCGGCCCGCAAACGGAGTCACGTTTGATCTTGATAAGTGATTCAGGTGAAAGGGGGCTCGGAGGTGCCCCCTCGATCATGGAAAATAAATAACCGTTAAGTATGGCTATTTCACTGACACCGAACTCCCTTCGGGGGAGTCCTTTATCGATCCTTGCGATCAAGGCGATCACAAAGTCAGACTAGGTGCGTCTGCGTCTCCTGCTAATGGGTCGCCACCCATCCTGCTTGCGAGGTCGGACGATTCTCGTGATGAGGTGTTGAGACAGGTGACTATGGTTTAATCTCTAATCCTCGAATTGAGCTGATGGGTTGCGACTTCCGGTAGAGAGGATGACATAGGTCATAGTGTGTGGTGCGCGAAACTGAAGGATGGAGGGCATAGTATGGCGTTTCCGCTGGGCGGTGTCAGTCTGTGCGGGCATCTGGGTTTTAGGTCGTCGAGTGTTGTTGGTGTGAGGGGCAGCGAGAGCATCTGGTGTAAAAGGTACGGATCGATCTGTGGTCTTAAGAGCCCGGGTTGTAGTGTGGAGAGTTAGACGCATCGCCATATGTGCTAGAATTAAAAAGTAGACCGTCCCCACTTGTCCCCGGTAGACGGACTGAAGCCGCTAGATCCGAATCGCCCGGAGCAGGATAGACACCGCCCCGAAGGAGCGGTGCACCAAAGGTTCCTCTCACAAATCGCTCCGGGACCTGGAATGGCACCCTGACGAAAATTTCATTGCGCACGGTCCCTAGGGACCCATGGGAGGACGTGCCCCAGTGTAGCCATGCCCAATGATCGTAGGACTGAATTATTTTTATTTTAGTTCTCTTAGCTCTCGATTATTAACTTGAAAAAAGGTCCACCAAGCCAGAGTATAAGATTCTGAAGTCCGTGACCTTCAGCTATAGACTACACTAAACCAGACTAATTTACTTTAGAGGCCACCTCCATCACTTCCACCAACTTATTATCACATTTCAGGGATCCCTGAGAGAAATTACGTAAGACCATCCTATCGATCTAAACCGGTATACCTAATGAAGCTAGCCATCTAACAAACATCAAAAGTTCCGCTCAAATTGCTTTCCAAAGCTCTCCACAATCACGCTGACAACCGTTTACAACCCAAGTTCACCACATTTTAAGTCTCAAGAGGCCTCCGAACACAGGGTACACCCACCTAACGCACCAACAAAGGTTCTCAATACCCGAGCTCATATAAAAGGCCCTATGTAATTCCCATTTACGAGTTGCCACCATTACCTTCCCATACAGAATAAACTCAAAGACTCACATAGAGTGGGCAGTGTCTGATAACTTAGAAAGTAAACTTCTCCCGATGACCTCAATGCGCACACTCATCGACGGCATGATTTCCCGTGGCTACTCTATATCTATATATTTTCATACACGTATTGTGTGTCGCTTTTTAACGACACCCGACCGAGACAGGAGTCTCAGGAAGTCACGCTCAAAGAGGGAATTATCTTAGAAACTTCTATGAGTTTATTCCTTATTGCAGGAAAGGCCCCGCGCAGCGTTTCAATCTCCTAATTACTTTGTGCTAAGTGTTTCAGATTCTGACCTTATCCGGTTTGTTTTCTCCTTCACACGAACTCGTATTAACCCGATTTGTCAAGCCTTCTCTTGGCTTCTTCAGCCAAAACCTTTCCCTCGGAGGTCAAGGTGAATTCTTCCTAGTGTAGATTTGCTTACTAATATCTCTGGCAGGCTTAGCGTAGGCCTTTATCACCTTTCTTCGCTTCAGATCTCGAATACCAAAATTACAAATTTAAACCCCCAAAATTATATCACGCCATATACAGCACCGCTGCGCCCTGCCTACTGCATCAGCCGTCACTGGCCTCCGACAACGGGTAATACGCAAAATTATAGTCTGATATCCCTGATGATTTTCGCTGCACATTCTTTATTCAGCAGCTATAGAATGAAATCCGCAAGAAGCAGAGTAGCTGGTTACACTAACTCAAAAACGAGTAGCTAATTAACAGCAGAACACGGCAAATTGAACCCACTAACATTAGCTGCCTGTCCCTAAATTATGAGTCAATTCGATCTAACCTACAACAGACTCCAAACTAATTGTATCTTTATACAGGTAAGCAGCTCCTCAAATTAGAAATTGGGCTGAGAAAAATTACACCCGCCAGGACAAAATCTTGGAGGGACGTTATCCTCCAAGGTTACCTCCGCACACAGCGCAGCGGCTAGGTGGGCTTCGTTGTACGTGAGAAGAAGTGGCTTGCCACGCACTTGGGAAGGACGATCTACAAGTCAGGCCACGCTCTCGCAAAGAGACAACATTCTCGACGCAATGGTGGCCGCTTACCTTATTCCGAGGAAAGGTCGATTGGAGAATAGGGTGGGGGCTGGAGCCTACGAAGGAGTTTGGAGGAGGGAAGAGCGATGCGCGGCGCCAGCGAACTCCCTGGGTTATGGGATGGAGACGTTGATCGAAGCAGAGCGTATGAGGCTTCGGAGTAGAGACGTCGCTAATCTGAAGATGAGGAGAGCGAGCTGATGCCGATTTATGTGTGGTAAGACGGTGGTTTGGTGAAGAGCTGCGAAGCATACTCTATGTCTTAGCCTTATGGAAATATTCGATTGTAATCTGTCGCTAGAGTACCTCGCAATAGTTAGACCCGCCAGAATCAGGTAGAATATAGGGAGAGTTATTAATTTTGAGGAAAAATAGATTAATAGTTATCCAAATCCACCGGTCCGGACCTGAAACCCCATTTCGAGGACACGACCGTTGACCTTGGCACAGGATTACGGTAGGCGCCTTAGCTTTCTTTAGGCCCTTGTTACCCCGACAAACAGTTGGTTCTCGCGTGCCGCATCCGGTCGCCTCCAATTTCAAGTCCAGACCGGACCTCTCTCGCTCATTCAGCCTCACGCTAGTTTGTACGCATCTCGGTCGGCAGTTTGTTGGTGTGGCAGCCGGATAATGGGGTGTATAGCGTTGGTGTCGCTTCATTTTGAAAGACGGGCGTTCAGGATTGAGTCGAAAGGAGAGAGTGGGTGATCGGCTGGGTCTATGAGAGAGTGGAAAAAAAAATGGACCCTCACACAAGGGGCTTGAAGTCCTCTGTCTATAAGATAACCCTCCATGATGGTTCCGACGGGTGTTTTTATACATTAGGGCACCAGGATGGAACTCCACGACATGTCAGACTCCTGTGGGATCGATGCGACTCATCGAGATTATATTGTTTGGGAATCTATGGTTGAGTCCAGGAGGAGGGGATGCCCGACATTGCGAGGGTTCAGATAGCAGCCTAAAAGTCAAGATTCAGCGTTAAAAAATCAATTTTAGCGGCATCAAATTGGAAAATCGCCAGTTAAAGCCCAGAGCAAAGCCATCATCAACTTGGAGTTCACCATACTTTACTCTAACTCTAAGAAGTTTATATGACGAGACCTAAAAGCTTACTCAGCGCACCAAAGAACAATTAAGTAATTATTAAGTTCCGCAATATTAATCCCCACCCAATTTCGCGTCGGATACCATGTCTAGCACTATTTACTCGAAATGACTAAGTAAGTGGGCTTGGTACAATATTAGCGGCGGCCACCGATTGTTGACCTAATACCCAACATAATTGGAAAGTACAGATTATACTCAAGAGGGGGGCGAGCGGGAGGGGCGGCGATCGCCGTGAGCACCATTCGATCCGAGCTTTTACTCTCCCTGTATGTGTGTTTGTAATTCCTCAACAATTCTTACAAGCTAACTTCCTTGAGCATCGTACCTCTTATGAGTTAAAGAGTATCACAGTCCTTCTTTTCATTTATAGACTTTTCCAAGCACAGAAGTTCTATTAATTTGTACTTAGTAGGTTTGGCTGTTGAACAACTCACGCACACAACAAAGTATATGCCTTGGTACGTGAAACGAGAGTTACGCTCCACGATCGGTCTGAGTAGCAATGGTCCTACAAACTAACCTCACCAACTTCTCAGCTCCTCTTTTGACATAGCACTCGTTCAGCTCTCGGACAGAGAGTGAACCTAACAGGCAGAATACACTTAATATGGACTCCTCAGCACCATTCTCTTTGACACTCGCAATCTTCCCAAGGGACTTTGGACTGCACAACACCGACCGTTATCCCCAAACTACAGATCGCCACACGCTTCTCTACTAGGGACATGTTACAACTTTCCCCAGGTCGACAGCGAAGCCACCCCCATATCTATAATTAGCATGGAGTGCTCTTGTATTCCCCGTGCGTTTCGACACGTTGTAACTTGATCCATGGGAACCTTAAGGTCCCTATCTCTGTCCTATGTAATTAAAAGAGCTGATGAAACTCATCAATATGCTCAATTGACAATCACCTGTGTCTCGTCAATAGCCCTCGCACAAAATAGCCTTGTATTAAACTCCTAGAGGTGAGAGTAGTGATCTCTCAAAAACACCTAAGGGTCTTTAGTATTGTCCTAGAATGGACAATTACTAAGCGGTAACATTACTTAAGCGCCCTAAATTTGCAGACAGAGTTGATACTATCTGTCTCTCAAACTTGATTTGTGGCATTACTCTCCGAGAGATAAGGCCAAAAGAGTCACCAATCCAAGTGTCACCAAAAAGTTTAGGCGTTTCGTGAGTGAGGCTAGTCTAATTAGCTCTCCTTTTTTAATCCAGTCAAGAGCCCGTGGTCACGCGTATGAGTACTAGCGCGAAAGCCATCTGCGTATCATCGTTACGCTTAGGATTTCATATTTTCCCACTTGCAACTATAAGGAATCTTAATGGATGTATACACCGCGAGTGCGGAGTAGAATAATTAGTCCACTGATAGTTCAGACGTATTTGCCTCCGAGCATAGTAACAAATAGGACTTATCAGTTATGAGCTTAATCTTAAGCCGCAACTGCGGTTTCCAAAGACCGCTATTACTTAATACGTCCATTACACTTATTCTGACATAGTCAACACCGTATTCATGCACTAGTTACGCAATATAACTTTTCTCGTCTTCACATTCACCCAATCGCGTATGTATAGCCATTATATCGTTTTCAAAGAAGATCGTTTTTTAAAGTATTTTAACAACTAGGCACACGAGAAACTGCTATAAACCGCACTTTACCAGAAGGAGAACCGGATGGAACTGAGTGTTAAAGCAAAGAAAGCACACACTTGTTATTTGGTATCCTTTTGGCACTCGAAGGGAAGTCCTGGGTCGGTGGAACCGTTATGTTGTCCCCCACACTGTTCCAGGATCAACGGTCAAGTGTATACAACTATAGCAAAAGATGGATTCCTTCTTAGGGCCATGGTTTGAGAAAGGTAGTAGCGAATACGCATACCACGAAGATACTAAACTTTATTGAATAGATCATCCCACACTCCAGAGACTTACATTCGCTCTTTAAAACTAATTGATACTCCGTCTTATCCAATTAGTGGCATAGCAAGTGTAACACCCCTTGGTGTAACAGAGCCCACAGTAGATATGTGACACCACATTTTTGGCCCAATAAATCACGCAACGTACTGTATTGGCTTTTGGTGGGCTTTACCCACCCAAAAGCCTTTATCACATTTATGTGGCGTTGAACTATAAGACCTAGATATCTCACATATCTTACTCTTATATTTAGTAGGACTTCACTTTCTCCTCAACTCCGATGTTGGGATGAAACTAGTCCCTTATTCGCAATCGTCACCTTCGAGCTCCCTTGTAAAAGAAGTCCGTCGACAATCGTTCGCCCTCATGACTTGGCAGCGTGCACAAGGTTAACGTTTCGTCTTTATAAACTTTGAATATCATAGTGTCCTGTGAATTAGTCTGCCACATGCACCATGAGCAACATTATCGTCTATACCTAGCATGATACACTCCTATTAGTTCAAAGTGGGTTGTCATCATTCAGAAATCTTAGGTAGGAACTCAACAAATTTCCCCCTTTTTTGATGACGACAAAACCATGAGTTCCCTCTTTGCCCAAAAGATATCATAGTTGGGAACTTTTCCAAGTGGAAGTCAGTTGAAGGTTCCTCCACTATGTTTAAGGAAATCACTCTATAGTGACAACTTGCCCTAGCCCGCCAGGTGCTACTGGCTTTTTTTAGGGGCTGGCTTTTCTGCAGTATTCACCTTACACCCCCAAAATTCAGGCCCATCAAGCTTATGATTCGAGCATAGTTCACAACTAAGTATCTCACAACAAATGCGTTACTTCTATAGTAGTAAGACCTTCTACCTCAACTTTTACTCTAATTAGTACAAGGTGAAGACTTCAGAGTCACTTAATTGTAGTAGCTACTAGTGGAAGCCTTCTTAGATTCCTACTTTAAAATTTCCAATGCGAATTTCGCTATAATAGAGAAGCAGCATACTTCATCCGAGGGTTAGTGCTACAAAGAACTTGTTAACCTTAAGTCCCTAATGCGGCGATTGAGTGGATGGCCTGAGTTGGAAGAATGAACAGAAGTAGAAGGTCCTTGGAATACACGTTACTTTCCAGACCAGACGTGGTCTATTCACCTCTAGCAAGGTTTTCAACCTTGCTCTCCAGACGGTATCTACTGCTCGCAACATCAACTATCACTTGAGTCTTTACCAACATCTTCAATTCGTGACTCTATGTCTAACTCACTCCCTATGTAGTGACACGAGATTTGAGACATTAGATCACCTGACTACTCAATTCCCACCTGCTTTCCCTCCATTTATCGTTTGTTCTGCCCACGAGTGCATGATCATCTATTGTTGGAAAGACTCTATAACGAATCACTTACACTAAGAAACATAGTGGACAGAGGTCGATATCTATATCCATCAACTCATTGAGTATTGAACAAATACAGGATAGACTTTATATAGCATGATTCATACGTGTGGAAAACATTAGCTATATTTATGATAATAGTTGTAAAGCAAAGTTTTAGATAGCCACAAGCTTCAAAAATAGATATGCAGTGTAATTTGCGTGGAAGAGAATCTGATGCTACTTACCCTAAAGTAGGTGATTCTCAAGGGAAAGCGTGGTTACCTATAAAGTCTTGGGAAATCGGAAGGAGTTGAGGAGTTTTTCGGCCATGAAAATCAGAAGTAGTACTAAAGGATGCCCGGATATTTTTCTATTGCGTACAAGACCTGAGTATGAAGGAGAGTAAGCAAATAATAGCAAGAAACAATAGCATCAACCGATGTGTAAAGAGGGATATCACGATTCATTACTGTAATGATTGTATTTATTCGCAGGACCATAAATTCGAATAGTCCAGCGCATATTCACGAAGAAGGTGATAACATAGTAAGATATACTGATTTATGTGAACATTTGGGTAGTAGTGGCTAAAACAGACGTGGATAGATATCTCTCTCCAAATATTACAAAAAGCATACAACGAGGGTATTAAGTCGATTGAGCAACCAAGTCATTGAATGTAAATGGGAAGGAAGAGAGGCAATTGTGATATCGAGAAACGGTAACAGAGTCATTTCCCATGCTCCTAATCGCATGTGCCATCTTGTGTTCAAAACTCACATGCGTTATTAGGTTCTCGAGCCTAGTCCTCTCCTGCCAAAGTGTTCTGAATCGTTACCCCAGCTTCCCTCCCTATTTACTGGCTGAGATCCACATTGTGCGGTTACCTCTATTTCTCCGTGGTATACGGTAGTAACCCATCTGCTACTTCCAATTCGCGAACTGCAATAAGTTCATCCAACTAGATAAAGATTACGTAAAGTAATCCCGCTCGTCCTTCTTCTGACCAAGAATCCTCACTGAGACCGTATCTGTGATGATTGCCAGCTTTACCAATTTGAAAGGGTTAGAAGTGATTAGTTGTTCGCGAAGAACTGCATCTTTAACAGATAGGTTGTTCGGAGATTCTTGAAGGGTTTACATACAAAACTGAGGGTTTGCGACAAGGAAAGACTGCAGTCGTAAAGCTTTACGACTTGTATGTCGAACTAGTTCTTGCTAGTACTATTTGGACATCATTGCCATCTCATTGTGGGTTATTTAGTATCCAACTGGGTGCACCTGCTATTTCTTTTATACAATGGACCTAATGAACTAGCAACTGGGCTGTTTCCAATCCAAGGCTAAGCTTGCACAACTAGAATGCTGAGTGCGTTGTCGTTTCTATTGATGATATTTCTGATAATAATCTCGTATGCCGAAAATGAGAAAAGACCATACACAAAATTTGAGACTATACTAGAAACCCTAGGAATCATAAAAACTATATGCCAAATTCCAATGCGAGTTTTGGTGCGGACACAGTTTCATTTTTTGCGGTGCGGACTTACCTCATTAGTCTAAGTTGAGAAGTCCTTTGTGCGGTGTGATCACTCTTCCTCAAAAAGATAATTGAACGCACCTGCGACACATGTAGGAGCTTGGCCCAATGACCAGATATATTGTTGATATCTGAGATGTAGTTTCCCGTGAGTGTATGAATTACTGTATTAAGATATGAGGTGTTAGTGAAGAATGTCATTCTGCCAAACAATTTGTGTCCAAGACCTAAATCTTCCCAACCTAGGTATTTTACTGACACAGATTTTTCTAAATGAAAAACCGAGACAAAAGGTTTCAGAGGCGCGGAGACCTACTAGAATGTGGGCAAGAGATGTCTGGCTCTATACCACACCACAACAGAGACGGAGTCATGAAGCTGTCAACACGAGAGCCAACCCAGGCGCAAGTCAATAAGGTTGCTTGACGGAGATTGACATGAACGGGAAGAATGATAGTTTGTATCCATAATACAGTAAAATAAGAAACACTATCCACATCATACCACACATACGGCTTGGCTTCACTTGTGTCGTGGAGCAGAACAACTACTGAAATATCTGTGCTATAGGGGCGCTCTATTTTGCTATGAAACAAATAGACCATCTGGGGAAAGTGATAGATTATTTAATTTCAGCTCTCTCCAGCCTTAACATGAAACATAGGTTGAAGCCAGACTTAACTGCGTCTACTCGCTACCATCGAGCTTAGGAACCTCGTCAAGGGCCATCGCAGTGGTTGCCATCCTAGTATGAAAATTATGGAACACACGGCTATGTGAAAGTACTGTTACTGCTAGACTGTCTCTTCACACTCCTTTAATACACACTAAAGTCGTGTTCTAACGTTTTCTAATCACCACACAGAAGAGAATATCAGCAACATGCGCCATCAAAAGCGGTCCTCTCGAGTTGTGGAATCCTTTTAAGAAATTTGAGATACACAAATCTTTATTTACCCTATACAAGTCACCAAGAATTACCATAGAATATGGCACATAGGAGTTTTCTTAACAAAAGAAAATAGGACCCTTGTCCTTAGATGTGCAAGGGTAAGCCATAAATTCTTCAATCAAAGGCAATAAAGAGCATTCCAATTCTTTAGCAAAAACACAAGGCCCAAAGCCGCATTTCTGAAAATTGGTAGGATCCACTTAGTTAGGGAAATCGAGCCCTCCTCTCTTCCAATATCTCTCGCTATTGTAGCATGCAAGAAAATCTGTAAATTTGTCTATCCCAACTTTTTAGCAAGTTGACATGAGAAAAGATAAACCTCGAGAATACTATTTGCTGACCTATCAGAACAAGAAAATTCCAATCAAAAAGGGGTATTAAGATGGGAGCAGAAGATCTGGAGTAGAGCTCATGTGACTCTCATTCTTGTTGTCCCATTTCTATTGTGGATGCAAATCAGCCCTCAGGGAGACAAAACATAGAATAACTCCGAGTGATAGAATTTTCTTTCTTCTTTGTTGGAAAAACTTTTAAGGAACAAGTCGAGTAATGGTGCTGAGACGAATTAAGATTCGATGAGGTGGCGCTTGAGTAAAGTAGTGGTGTGTGCCACAAACTTTCGTGATGTAAAGCAAAGAATCATTGAAGGTCATTATACACCTATTCCCCAACTGTGGGGATAAGTTGTACAAAGACTTAAGGGAAAAGTTTTTGTTTATTGTGGCCAGACATGAAGAGTGAAAATAGCCGAATTTGTTTCCAAATGTCTACCCTGTCAGAAAGTGAAAATTGACCACAAGAGACCCATGGGAACCGTACAACCTCTAGAGATACCTGAGTGGAAGTGGGATTCDATATCGATTGATTTCGTTACAGGATTACCCAAAACTAGGACTGGAAATGATACAATTTGGGTCATTGTCGACCGACTTACTAAGTCGGCAATATTCATAGCAATTAAGGAGACTTGGAAGAAAAAGCAGCTAGCCAATATTTGTGTGAAGAATGTCGTTCGTCTGCATGGTGTACCTAAGGATATCATTTTTTATAGAGACTCTAGATTCATGTCAAAGTTTTGGAAAAAAGTTCAGGAGAAGCTAGGCATCACCTTGAAGATGAGTACAGCCTTCCACCCATCCACAGATGGACAAACTGAGAGGACAAACCAAACCATGGAGGATATGCTTAGGGCTTGTGCCTTGGACTTCCAAGGCAGTTGGGAAGATCATTTAGACTTGATAGAATTTTCCTACAATAATAGCTACCACGTAAGTATTGGAATAGCACCTTTTGAGGCTTTGTATGGAAGGAAGTGTAGGAGTTCTGTGTGTTGGAATGACTATAGCGAGCGCATTGTCTTGGGGAAAAAGTTCATTGAGGAAATGGTGAGCAAAGTGCAATTAATTCAGTCAAGGATCAAAGTCGCACAAGATAGACAGAAGAGTTATGCAGACTTGAAAAGGAGACCAGAGGAATTTTATTATGTGGGCGATAAAGTCTTCCTAAAGGTGTCACCTACAAAGGGGGTGATGTGATTTGGGAAGAAAGGGAAGCTCAGTGCTAAGTACATAGGACCATTTGAGATCTTACAACGCGTGGGTAATGTGGCATACATGTTAGCCTTACCAATGGAGTTCGAGAAGATGCATGATGTGTTTCATATTTCTCAACTCAAAAGGTATATGCCGAGTGATACGCACGTGTTACAACCTGAAACGATCCAGCTGGATGAGACCCTGACATATGAGGAGAAATCGGTGCGCATACTAGATCACAAAGTACGTAGCACACGAAACAAGGACATAAAAATGGTGAAAGTCTTTTGGTCTAACCAGGAGTACGAAGAAGCCACTTGGGAGACTGAGGACGAGATGAAAAAGTACCCTGAGTTATTCGTTGAGGTGAGTTACGGGGTCGTAACTCTTTTCTTTTAAGGGGGGTAGAATGCGATGTAATTTCGCACTTTTTTCCTTGTTTTGTTTATTATTACCTTAGTTTTGGCCTGTTTTGTGCCTGTTTTTCCAATTATTACTGCAAGTTGATGACTTTGTTGTGATCATGAGAGTGTGTGAAATTGTGCCAAGTATGGCCATGATAGTACCTTAACAATGACATAAGTAGTTTACAACAATACAATTACCTTTCCTACGGAAAAATTTCTTTGGAAATTGTAGATTTTGGGACAAGTTTCGGGGACGAAACTTCTTTTAAGGGGGGTAGATTGTAATCCCCCGTAATTTTGAACAGTTATAATTATATTTTCTTAAAAATGTATTATGATTATTTTACAAAAACGATATATTTTATTTAAATTATATCATTTTCCGCTCAAAAGATATTTCTAAAACATATTTATTTTATAATTACATGATTTTATTTTATTTTATCCAAAACAAAAAAAATATATCAAAGAATTAATCTAACTAAAACCTAAATTATTAAAAGGGTTTTTTATTCCCCCCTTACTCCTTTATCATGCATTCACGCCTCATTCATTTCTTTTCAAAAAAAAAAAGAAAGAAAACGAGAGAGAGAGAAGAAGAACGGATGTCTGTTGTGCTGCTGTGTGCGTCTGCCCCTGCTGCTGCCGCCCAGCCCGCCGCCGTCGTCGCCGGCCACCACCACCAGCAACAGCCGGAGGAGGCTTCGTAGAGGCCGATTTTTGAGTCATAAAGTGGCTTGCCGCTTCGTTTATTCAAGGTACGTGCTACTTGCGGAATCCTTGATGTTTTTGTATGCTTGAGGGTGTTTAAGAACTTAGAGGCATGAGTAGGAAACGTCCCTGGAATTGTTTGGTAGTCACGAATAAATTGTCTATTTGTGTCTTGGTCTACATTTGTGGAAATTGAGGAATAAATGTGGAAAATGTTTTACTCTTGAGGATTGGTATGAAGTTTGTTAATGGTCATTTGTCTTAAATGAGCTGGTTTGGTCAATTGATGGATTTAGTGGGGTCAAGTAAAACTTGTCCCATGAGGTGGTTTATAATACAGGAATGAATTAAGTGGAGTCAAGTATCACTTGCTTCATGAGGTAAATTTTGATATATGGTTGAATTTGTTAATTCGTAAAAAAACACATTTATATATATTATGATTAAACTTAGTCTTACCGTTAACAAACACGCTTTTCACGTAACACCAAGGATCTTTGTGGAACTCGTCTCCCATATCCTGCTCAAATCGTCTAATGAATTCTTATGTGTCGATGGGAGTACACATTAGGGCCTTTCCCTTAGGGTCATTGGTATCACCTTTGATTCTGTGCATGTCTGCTTGGTATGCACCGGCAGGCCCCGGTATTCTATGGTGTGTCACATTTGTGGCAGGTAGTCGGAGTTCTTGTACTGGTTGTGTTGACATCGGCCTCTTTCCGGTTGGGACATGTGACGGTGCTTGAGGCTGTGTTGACATGGGCCTCTTTCCGGTAGGGTCAGCCGATGATCCTTGAGACTGTCTTCTAGGCGGTTGGAATGGTCTTGAAAAACAGTTTTGATTTTGAGGAGTTTGTGATCTTATTTGAAGACCCCCCCCCCGGTCGTATAGTAGATGGATTAAGAATGGGTCGGTTGTTTCGTGGTTATTGTTGACTTCCGTCGGACTCGACGTCGATCATATCATCGTCGTCCGATAGGGAAATGATTGGTGAAGTATTGGGGTAACTCATTTTCACTTAAACACTTGTAATGTTAAGCAGTAGCTTTTGTGCTTGTGCCAATGTCGTGTATATGTCTATTTATAGTGAAGTGTCAAGCAACATTGTACTTGAAATTAAAATTTAAGTTTGTGGGCCGTGCAATAATCACTTGTTGGGCCTGAAAACTTTTTGTGGGCCAAAATTCAGTTAATGTGCAATAAACAAAATTAAAATGATAGCATGTGCAGTAAACACACTTACCTTTTTCTGAACATGTTTAACACAATTATAATTCATAAATATTTGACTCTTTGTAACATCACAAATATATTGAATAATATAGTTTAATATTTGAAATAATTCCTTCTTTCTAACACAAAAATACATCGCATAATTTAGTTTACTTTGACCCTGAATCTAGACTTCTTAGACACAAAAATATTGTACTTACGACAAATTCCATGCTTCGGATTAATAGTTATAGCACTACATTCATTTCGGCTTTCACTTATACATATCCATTAGAATTAAATTCGGTACAAAACAACATTAGAATCAATATTAGTCATTGCTACATTTGCTAGGGCATACATACACACAATAGTTGATCCACCAGTTAGCCCCTGCGTCGGTGACATGACAACAACAATCGGCTCCTTACCACAGAGGACTGTCCTCCCCACAATTCAGAGGTTCTTGTTTCAGTCAACACAACAACATGAGCCACAAGATGCTCTACAAGATAATCAAATATATCGTAGAAACCATCCTTACCCATTCCACGACAATTCCAAACTACAACTACGAGGTTGCCTTTATTCAGCAAGCTTTCTACCTTCCTCCTCTTCTGTTGACTACGCTCAGCATTAATCGAAGGTTCAATTCATAGGTGAAATGTAATGTTTTCCGACCATCACGCCAATCCAGGGACATAGGAGTAGTTGAGAGGTGGAGTACCCCCAAAGAACTTGTGTCGATGTGCAGCATCTTCATGACACTCCCAAAGCTATTTAACACCAATTTGTGGTAACCATTCCCCATACGAAAGATTTCAGTCCTCATTGAATTGAGTTAATAACCTTTATGAGATCATCATAGCTTTTGGAGTTTACCACCGACGGCCAGAAGTAAATTTTTAAAGGTTTTGGTAGCAGTGTGAGATCAAACATGTCTGCCAGACTAGACGAAATTAGTTTGTCCTTACACGTCATATGGAGCACATTGGTGTACTTTACATGGACAAGATGAGGGTTCATTAGTGACAGTTTCAGAGACATGAAGGACAACCGTCTAGCACTGAAACGGGTGTTAGACGCAGGCATTTGAAAAGCCATACCATCAGCAGTAGGATTGGTTTGATGGGAATACGACATTTGGAATGTGTTTGCTTAAATAAAGGATTGGTTTCAATTGTTGCTGACTCTAAAACACACTGAGTTTGCATGAACGCAAAATTTCTTTTAGCTTTGAGAGATGTTGTATTTCTAAAACTTGAAGCCATTAGATATGGATAAAAGTTGGAATGAACTGACGTTGCAGATTATAGCAAAAATGGTGCCAAATAGATGGAATACATGGCAGGAAAAGAAAAATTTTGACAACAAAATTGTAGATGCAAATATCAATATGAAAATTTAGGCGGGATGTTAGTGTTCCAATGTCCATATATTTTAATAAATCCAAAAAATCGAAAAATGTTTAAGTTTGGCCACATTACAAATGTGGTTTTTAACAAATCCAAAAAGGGTCCAACATGAACCATCAGTTGGACCAAGCCCAACAAGAAATAAAACACTAACGCATCTAAATTCCAGATGAAAGAACACGGTAACATTATCACAGTAACAAATCATAATTATTTTACAAATAATATCAATTATTTAATAAAGTTTAATTAACACAACTCTAACTTCGCTAAACCAATGTCGTTTAAATGATAATTGTTCATAATTGTTCATCTACCTTCGCACAACTCTAACACAAAAACAAATAAAAAAGTTGTTACACAACTTTTAACTAGTCATGGCCTTCAGCACAAGATATGCGACCAGGATACATAACACAAACGATAAAACTACTTCATCTTTCTTCGCACGCTCCAAATTCATTTGACATGCCAACAACTTGTTTTGTAGACAATGCTTCTCCTACTTCCAATTGGTTTTATTCTGGAGATAAGTAGAACATTGTTGTGTGTCTTCCTGAATTCGACCTGGTAGATTCTCAATCCAGACGAAGAATCCACATGTGCCTTCATTTTAGTGTGTCATGTGAAATTATTGATGTTGTGTCTTAATTAGAAAGGGAGATGTGTACTCACCGGCCAAATTGGACATCCATAGTATTTTCGGCCCTACTCCAACCTTTCGTTGAACACTTCAACGGAGCAATGGTACCACAGCCGCATATTATGTTGTCTTCCTTTCCCCATCTGACCTTCACTTGGTTGTTGCGTTTCTTGCTTGAGCCTCGGCTAGTGGATGTTGACATTGTCAACCGTACTTTGATTTGTGCCTAATTACATTTTGAAAGTAATGAAAAATATTAGTTTGAAATTATGTTGAAAGAACAAAAGACTTTTTTGAAATTTGTATGGGAAATTAGATTATACAGATTATCACGTGTCTTCACATTTTTGTTGCTGACCGACAGCTAAGGCTTTTCAAATTTTGAAAAATTGAAATTACCATCTTGTCGTATACTCTAAATGTATTCGCATCTATGTTAAAAAAATTCTAATCTATGTTTAAAAAAAAGGTAATACTGTGTTAATTTTAAGGGTGTCAATGGGTGATGGTGTCTTAATTTCGTATTCCAGCTAATGTTTTTAAATTGATTGAATACTTAAGTTCACACAACAATTGGTTATAATGGAATATGCAAATTACTCTTAATGAACTTACTATTATCTCTGACTTGTATACTCGTTCTACGCATTGAACTTACTATTATCTTAATGCAATTGTAGGTCCAATATTAAATTGCAATTAAATGTATACATTGTGATAGGCATTGTCTTAAAATCTATCAATTTGAAAATCGTCACAAAAAAAATAACGATGGTGTCTCATCTTACAGGTAAATTACTATCATAAGTTATGATGCAATAACTACATAAGTTGGATCTACTAATATGAAACTGTGTTTCGTGCATTTTACAGCAATCTATGTAAATTACTATCATATCCATGACAATTCCTCCCTCCGTTCCTTGAAGATCATGCCATATGTGTTTTTTTAACTATTCACAAGTGTAGAGAATCTTGTAAATAACTATTAATGTAGAAGAATAAATATAGTCATGTGGGGTCTTGTTTGATTCGTGTTAATGAGTAGATTATTAATATTCAATCGTTACAATTTTTACACATGTTTAACTAAAGATATAAACGATATAAAACATGCATTGGGAAGCGTATGAATAGTAATCGACAGGAACTTCATAGAATAGAGGGAGTATGATGCATTCGATGATAAAAATACAGACATCTATGTAAAATGGAGACTAATCTATGGTTTACAATGTGTCATTTCAATCACAACTTAAGACCGTGCCATAAAGATGATAGACAACCATCATAAGTTAATAATGTGCCATCTCAAACTAAGACAAATGTATGGTCTACAACGAAACACAAGTTAATAATGTGCCATCTCGATCTAAGACAAATGCATAGTCTACACGACAAACAAACACTACGCCAGAATTTGCTTTTAATAATGGTTAAATACGCTTTTAATAGCGATTGTTGAACCGCTATTAATCGCCGCGCTGTTAAAAGTGTGAGGTACCTTTTAATAGCGCCTCTAGAACCGCTATTAAAGGCTACCTATAAATTGCGCCAAAGACAACCCTTTTACAGCGCTTGATTTTAACCGCTATTAAAACTTATTTTAAGCTAAAAATTTAAAATCTTTTTATATTAAAAWTGCAATTTTTAAAAACTATATTTTGTATAATTTATTTTTAAATTTTTGATAAGAAAGGCTAAAAACCTAAATATATTACTCAAAAGCCAAATATAAGTCAGAAGCTACAATCTCCTTAATATTAATTAGGTGGACAACATCCCACCCATATATTATTATATGAGTATAATACTCTACTGACATAAGATAAGCTAAAACATGAGCAGTTTCATTTGCCACCCTAAAACTATATGATTAGGAGATATAATCTCAAAGTAAGATACAAGAGATAATTTTTCTCTAATAATAACACCAAGGTAGGATCCATCTTGAGCTTCCATACGTAGCTTGTTAACAACAGAGTGATAGTCACTCTCGACGACGACTTTACGAGCATTGCATTGAATTGCCAACATCAGCCAGAAAGCTATAGACTTTTCTTCAGCAACATCAGTAGGTCACAAACTTCTTTGTTGAGTCTGGACAGCAGCCCCCCCGCATCACATCCCCTTTATCATCACGAACAACAGGCCCTAATCTGGTTGCAAATAAATTAAATAGATAATTACTTTTCTTTTGTTATCAATTTTAGAATCACTAGAGAAATTAAAACCCGAGGCTTGCAAATAAATTAAATAAATAAAAAGGCAGCATTTCAAAGGGACACGACAATCTGACATTGTCCAAAATGCAACAATCCAAAATAGATAATTTCACGATTGTAATTGCAATTAGAAATCATAACTAACACCAAACCAACCAACTCTAATTAAAAAGTCTATTGCAAAAATTGGGTTTCATAATAAAATTCTAGTAACAGTTACAATAAAATGAAAATGTAAATTCATATCCATACATGAATAAAAAAATCCATCTAATAGGCACAAGTAAATCTAATGTCTAAAATACAATTACAAAAGTAAAACTCATTGCATATCACACCTTACTCACTAACACAACTCAAGATAAAATAAAAATAAAAAAAAATAAAAGAAAAAAGAGGTATGAAGAACCTAACACATACCTTCGTTGTGACTTGTGATTTCACTAGCTCATTCTACCACAATATTTCCATTCATGAAGTCAACTACATAGCCAATGCAGGGCTAAATCGCTTCTGGGTTTCACAATAAAATTTAAGTAATAGTTACAATAAAATAAAATGTAAATTAATATCTATACATGAACAAAAATAAAGAAAGAAATTAACCCATTATGAATTACTCAAACAAACACTTTAAAAAATTTAAATTAATCATGAATTGAAAGAAATTAAGCCCCAAAATATAAGATATGTTTACTGTCAAGAGTAGGAATTGCTTCGACTCGATGTTCATTGCTCGATTCGTGGGACCAACCGTTACTCGTCGTTCGTTTGAGAGGCCAACCATTACTTCACGACCATTCGTTCATGGGGGCCAATCTTTGCTCATCATCCGTCCATCGGGATCGATCTTCACTGTTCGCGGATTCGTTGGACATCGTAGTTGTTCGTAGGGTTCTTCGCTGTTCTTAGGTTCGTCGAACTTCGTAGCTGTTTGTGGGGCTTTGTATTTACTTTGTCGTGACTATTGTGTCGTGCTAAGCCGCCGCCACACTAAGGTTTTGGAGGTGAATTAGGAGCAAGGGTTTTGACTTTTGAGTTTGTGTTTTGGAAGTGAAACAAGAAGTGGGAAAGAAATTAACAGCCCGTAAAAAAAATGCGAACAAGTTTTAGCGATCAATTTTTTTCTTTCTTTATTAATAGTTTTAATAGTGGTTGTTTTAGAACGCTATGTTTAATACACTTTTAATAAGCGCTCATTGTAAAACCGCTATTAAATGTGTTATTTTTAATAGCGTATATAACAGAACCGSWATTAAAAACATCATTTTGATCTTTTAATAGCGTTRACTTTTAAGCGCTATTAAAAAACCGCTATTAAATGGAAAATCTGGCGTAGTGAAATGTATAGTTTAAAACATTTTATCATTTCGATYAAAAGTTAAACAGGAACCAAYTAGAGTTTTAAATAATCCTTGGTTGACAATGTTGCAACTTAAGAACGTGCCATCAACATCAGAGACAAATTTTTGGTTTACAACATTATCTCATTTCGATCACAAGTTAAACACGTCCCATCCACATCAGAGACAAATGTTAGGTTTACAACACTTTATAATTTCGATTTAAAGTTAAGCATGTGTCACGTAAAGTTTCTAAAGGTTTTCGGTTAAGAACATTGCAATTTGATCACAACTGAAGCCCSTCCCATGTACACTAGAGACAAAACATTGGTTTACAATACTTTACAAATTCGATTAAAAGTTAAGAACGCGTCACATACAGTTTTAAAAATCTTTGGCTATCAACGTTGCAATTCAATCACAACTTAAGCCCGTGCCATGTAAATCAGAGACTAATCCTTGGTTTTGATTAAAAGTTAAGAACGCGTAACGTACAGTTTTAAAAAATCTTTGGCTATCAATGTTGCAATTCGATCACAACTTAAGCCCGTTCCATGTAAATCAGAGACAAATCCTTGGTTTCGATTTAAAGTTAAGAACGCATCACGTACAGTTTTAAAAATTCTTTGGCTATCAACGTTGCAATTAGATCACAACTTAAGCCCGTGCCATGTAAATTATAGACAAATCCTTGGTTCCGATTTAAATTTAAGCACGCGTCACGTTGAGTTTTAAAAAATCTTTGGTTAAAAACGTTGCAATCCGATCACACTTAAGCCTATGCCATGTAAATCAGAGACAAATCCTTGGTTTACAAGATTTATAATTTCGACTTAAAGTTAAGCACGTGTCCCGTAGAGTTTTAAATAATACAACGTTTCCATTCGATCAAAACTTAAGCCCGTGCCGTCTAGATCAGTAAAAAATATTTTAAACTATGGATATTGTTTCGAGATTTAATTAGAAAGGTTCTACTTTGCGGTTTGTTCAGGTCTAAAATTTAAATACACATAAACAAACAACTCTTGACACGAACATATGTCAACCTTTTGCGTTAATTACATGTTTAATGTTTTTGACAACCATATTTTCAGTCATGGTTAACTTTAATTGTTCATAAATTCCAAATACTTGTAAACAAATACTGGAAAAAAAAAAAGCGATTGTCAATGTTGGACTGTAATTAATGTCAACAGTCCGTATTAATGGCGCAACTACCTGGTTAACAAAATATTTCTATAGGCAGAACCTTATATACTCAGTTCCTATTAGGTATTATGTTACATGAAAAGAGTTGAAGTCCACTATGTCTTCCTCCTCTGAAAATGAAAGTCATAACTCATCTTCCTCAAATGATACCGCCGAAAGTTGTATCGTGGTACAAAACTGGCCAACCAAACCAAGGTGTCCA
>SNQN01000650.1:108708-131852 GCA_008642245.1 Bassia scoparia
CCCAGATCGAGCTCTCTTTTTCTTATTTCCTCGTTAACTTCTTTCTACTTCTACTATTTTTCAGTTCATCAATTAACATCAATGATAGGCTAATGAAGAAAGATGATGCCTTCAACAACCGATGCTGGAAATCACAGAGAAAGATGATGCGTTCAACAACCGGTGTAGGTATCGCCAACTATTCCACCCAGAGCAGCTCATCAACGGAAAAGGAGGATGCTACCAACAAGTTTGTCCGTGGTCATTATACAAGTAAGTGAAAATATTTTGGGCGATTTTCACTAATTTTGTATACAATTTTTGGGTTTTTTGTCATTTTATTAAGTTTAGATCTAGGTTTTACATATTTCGACAATTGAAATTTCTGGGTTTTTCTAGATTTATTAAGTTTACATCTAGGTTTTTCCGCGTTTCTTCTCATTTTCCCCTTTTGATTCGTTGTTATGATTCTTAATACTCCGATTTCATTTTTAAGAAAAATCTAGTCTTATAATTTCTGAAAAAAAACTATATCTAGGTCTTAATACATTCGGACGAAAAAAAAGTCTTTTATTTTCCAGAATTTTTTTATTATGTCTTTTTCGTTTATTTTGTCTTTTAATTTCAAGTTTTCATTTCGTTTGACTTATATTCTTGTTTCGAAAATTTTGTTTGTCTTGCCGGTTTGTTTAGATCAAATTTTGTTTCTCTTAGATTTTTCATTTACTTTGGGATTTTTCAATTTTTTCCTAATGATTTATTTTTGGTTTCAGCTGGAATTTACTATCTTTGGGGAAGGATTTTCCTAAAAACAAATTCGCAATTGTTMCATGTCCRWAGAGATAAATGGGTTGGAGTCTTGTTCACCAGATCTAGCAAATTTCATGTTTTTTGCTTGCACGTCTTAGAGCTAGTCAATTCTCTGTAATTTATTCTTTCATTCTAATACTTATTATTTATTAATTAATTTAAGCGAACTATCTAATAAATATTGTGTTTGTGTTTAATTTTGTGCAGGAAGTGGATTACATGAGACAGCTTAAAGGAGATGAAGGCAAAAGGAGAAGATATCAAGATCATTACTTTGCTAATTCATTATGAAGTTTTTTTTAACTACTGTAATTATTTTGAATCGTTTAATTACCTTGTAAAATCAAAATTTGGTTATGAAATTCAAATTAAATTTTAAGTTACTCATAGCATACGTTATTTGAATTTTGAAAATTTGTTCGCGAAATCTTATTGTGAGCATCGAGTAGTATCATAGGTATACAACTGGCATTTTTTTTTTAATGGTAACCTAAGAGACCGGTTTATAAGCTATCACTGGTCTCTTTGACACACAGAAGAAACTAGTTAATTGTCAGAATACGTCTCTTATCTAAAGACTAAAGAGACCAGTGTTTTTGTCAACCGGTCTCTTAAATGACCCTAAGAGACTGCAAAAATAAATCGGTCTCTTACCCTAAGAGCCCTCTTACCTAGAGACCGGTTGATTTGTGGTCTATTTGACCATTTTTAACCGATCTCTTTGGTCTTTTTTGTAGTAGTGCGGAGACATGTTTCAACGATTATGAGTACTGCTACTACTGCGACATCTACGGCATGAGTGGGTTGTGCCCAAGTGATGTTGGCTCCTTAATCAAGGACCCAAATGTCGAGCCATCCTTTCTATCCCATAGACCTCAGTTGGGGATATATATGRAGCCGAAAGACACCTTGGGTTTAGATCTCAAACCTGCTCATCTTCKAAACACTAATGACCTCATAAGAGATGTTCCTGAGGTGTTTGTAGTACTTCTGCGATGGTGGTTGTCACGGCAGGGTTACTGGAACAAAAAGATTCTTCCAAGTTGGGCTTCTCACATCCTAAACCCGAAAGTGCAGATACCAAGGTCAAATGAAATTCAGATGATGAAAAGTGGTGAACAATACAAAGTGATAATGGGAATGTACACAACAGTCGTGCATCCAATGAGGGTTGTAGAGAAAATGACCAACATTGAGATCGATGTTTCGTTGGAGGTTCGAAGGGTTCGATACAATACCTTTAAGAGATACAAATTCAACACACTTTTCATACAAGGACATCTTGATGAACAACCAGGCATTTGTGTTACCATTTCAAACTCCAATATTGTTCTGGAATTGTAAGGGTACAGCCAAAGACTCTTTCACCTCCAACTTCAAAAAGTCAAAGAACATTCACTCTCCAAAAGTCATAATTCTCCTAGAGGCAAGGTGTTATTGGCGTATGTTGGACCAATACATAAGACACTTTACAGTCGTATGAGTTGGATGGTGGCAGATTGTGTAGGTATAAGCGAGGGGATAGTTCTAATATGGGATGACGACGTATTGGCTATCGAAACCACATTTCACCAGGAGGGAGAGGGGTGCGCTTTAGATGTTTCACTTTTCATTAAGGTTATAATTACAATTAAATGTTTAATTTAATGCTCTACAATGGTGTCCTTTTGCTAAAATGGTTGTGGTTTTCCAATCGTAGGCTAAAGCCCCATCAGTGGTTCCAACAACTAGGAAGTGTTTGTTTGCGCCATGAACGGAATGTTGATTTACTTTGCAAGTCAAATTTGGTGGTTACTCTGTTATTATGTTTGGCTGATACGCCTTGTTATTTTGTTCAAATCCGTAGTTGTCAAGGCTGCTTGTAGCAATTAGTTGTCACTCCGTATTTTGTTCAATTTTAGCTTATCAATTATTATGATTTTCAGGAGTTTAAAAATCTTGCAACAATTAGTTTATTAAGGATCTTGTATGATATTAACAATGCTAATGTTCAGTTATTAACTTAGTTTATATTACATCAAGAGTAAAATCAATATCATACTTTATATCAATCCAACCCACTACAATTGAATTTAAATGAAACGCATATCCATTACTTAATATTAATGTACTTTAAATAAATTAAATGAAACCAACCCACTACAATTGAATAAGCCACTACAATTAAATAAAGATAGCTATTCAATTCAAATCACTAAATTACCAGAGAAGTTCATCTCACCAAAAGCCAAAAAATAGATGACATTTACTAAGTGGACAAACAACACAGATCAAAAAAGTAACAGAAAACAACAGCCTACTAAAGCCAACGAGACAAACACATATCAAAAAATAAAATAGCGACTATTAAAGTAAAGACGACTAGCAAAACCAAAAAAAAATGGAACTAGACTGCAAAAAGCTATAAACAATTATAAAAAATCAAGCACAAGGCAAGAAACGAAACAGCTATACCCATCTACACCGCTACTTACGATGAACGAACCACTTCACGTAATATTTGACAGTAAAACATAACAATAATACACAGACACTGACCAATAAAAAACGACTACATCAATATACCGTATATGAACTACATGACTTAATTACTTTCAATTTCATATGCTGAAATTTATACTTAGAACTAACACTTCAAAGAATGCTACATAACAAGGAATTCTACATACTTTAGCCTTATCTTGTGACATCGCTGGCATTTCTAGTGCCTACTGCACTTTCTTAGAATCTGTTGCACCTTATTGCTCCGACATCTTCTTGTCTGTTTTCAAAGGAAACACGGGTATTATCTCTGCTCAGCTGCATAGTATGATGTGCAGATTGAGGAATGCACTGGTGTGGATATCGTCATCCTATCTATGTTCATGTTGTTCCTTCTCTGCGATTTGATGTAATTCATCGTATTAAATGTATTTTGCCTAGGAAAATCTCTAAACAGATCTTCATGGTTAATCAGCTTGTGTGTAGTCATAGTACCACTTGGTTGTTGCAATATCTAAATGTGCCTTGTTGCTACTCACAGTTCCTGATTCTCGCGTGCCTCATACTCAAGCGTGCTCAATTAACAATCTCCTTGCTTATGACCAAAAAAAAATAAAAAAAACTCACCATACTAAGGCTAACTACAATTTGACAATCAAATGATAAACGTCGCTGAAGCTTTACAAAATTATTATAGAAGCAATCGCGACTAAGAAATGGATCCCAATTCGTTCGGAAATACTTTACACTTATGAACATACAAAAGCTTAGAATATATTTTAGGCACTAAGAATGATGTCTTATCACAAGCTTTTAATGAATATGCTGATTTGTCCCTATGACGTAACGACTATCTGCCACTAATATACTAGTAACGAAGAAGAAAACTCAGTCTACAGAAATACTCCACTAGAAAAAAAATGCTTGCTACAAAAAATGTATCGTCCCCCAAAACCGATATTCCTTTGAGCGTGTAGCAAACAACACTTTTAGAAATAATCAAATAAGAACAAATAAGATAAAATAGGCCATTTTAAAATAACACATTCAAAACAAATTCAGAGATCACAAACATTACAATACGCATGATCTATAATCATTTGCAATAGATGCTAACAGTACAACACTAAAGGCCACAATACAATAATTCACACTAAACATTAATACAATCTTGGTCAAAACAAATAGATAAGAGATAACATAAAAAACAACAATTAGACCTTGGTCACAAACCCAACAATACAGTAGATAAAAACTAATGTGGTTACAAAACTAACAAGACCAAAATAAAATAGAATCTAACCAAGTTCGTGAGTACAATAGTAGACCAAATATTAATCCACATGGCCATTGTAAATATGATTTGGTTGAAGTTCACTCCAAAACCAACGGCCTAACAACAGTATCGTTCAATATTATGTTTGAGGCCTATTATAATGAATACCAAAAGCCCAACATCACAAACAGACCCTCCCATCAACAAACCAACCTTCTGACCTCCAGATATTATAGTTTAAGCTCCCAACACATTTCTCTCTAAGTTATACCACCTAATGTTTGCACCTTGACACCAAGTAATGAACACCGACTTTGACGCGAACTCTTTAACCATACGCGTGAATGTCTCAAAGTACAGTCGCACCCCGAACTCCCTTTGCCATCACTAGAACAATCACCACTTCTTACCTACGCAACTGCAAAGAGAAATATAAACAACCACTAGCATGTGATCTCAAATACGTTCAAACATAGGCAATATGTGTGCAATTGTACAATCTTCTGAACTAGCTCCTCTATAGTTGAAGCTCCTGAGATATTCAACGAGCATTTGGAACTTATGAACATAAAATTCCATTGCTGAAACACAACCGAAAGAATGCAGACAAATTGAATCAAAAGTCGAGGAATATTTTAATGATTAAATTAATTACAATTGAAAAACGCTATGCCTGTGCAACATGCCTTTCCTTTTCCTTTTTACTTACCCTTGCCCTTCGCAGTGGTTGTTTTTAGCTCCACGGTAGACTTCAAACGAGATTCAGTCGTTCGGTGTTTTGGATTCTTAGGAAGGGGAGGACCTTTGATTGRTGTTGAACTTCTGGTGTCCGCATCCGTMGTAACATTTTTATCAGTACTTGCATATTCAGAAGAGTTCAAGATCGGAGTCCCTATTTATCCAACACTTTCCGGTACCCTTGCTGTCATAGGAGATGATCTCTTCACGGACTCTGGGATGACATCCTTACTAACTGTATCAAGTGCTCTTTTCTTTTTGGTAGTAGCACCTCTTGGAACATCAACATTTACCGAGTTTGATTCTCTCTTCAGTTTTGACACACCATCCTTTATGATACTAAGGACTAAATTAAGATTACTTTCACTTTTACATGCTAGTACAAGCAAGTTCTGAAACTCATTCAAAGRAGCTTCCTCGCTCCCTCTTCGCTTCAWCGCTCTTCAAACCYACTATGTGATTAACCTTAATTTTCATGTGAGGTCGTTCAACATCTTTACACCATCTACTTAACATAAACTTATCATTCAATRTTTGCACTTTATGAGATGCAAACACACAGATCAGATGCCTACACATGATTCCATGAGTTTCAAAGTGCTTACAAACACAATACGCGTCACCATTGATGGAATCAAAAGTAACCTTATATTCCCTCGCCTTCTATGTAGGTACATCCCTATGTGATTTCTAACACCTTACCCAAATAACATCTTCAACAATATGCTCGAAAACATGGTCCGTCACCTTAGGCCTGCTCACCTGACTTACATACATTAACTTAAGACACTCAATCTGGAATTCATAAAACTTATTCCAAGTAAACCTTTTCTGGAACTCAGCCTCTATGGGGAACTCACTAACAAGTTCATGAACATTAATCAAACTATGTGCATCAGCATCCTCCTTTACTCGAGCCCTYAATTTCATAGCAGAAAAATATTGCACTCCAAACTCAAATAAAGCATTGTGCTTGTGCACATAGCCGTCGAAGAATGAATTTATACTCTCCYAACTCTGTGTGGTCTGCATTCCAGCCTAGAACATTCCTCTCATGTATGCTGGAGCCCACATCTCGCATTCATCATACAAACCTAGCACAATTATTAAATTAAAACAAAGGCAAGTATCACAACATGTAATCCAATAATTTATTGAGATCAACATGTAAAATCGAAAATACATAAAACATAATTCCTAAAACATAGGTGGTGGTTGTGTGTTCATCCAATTATTAAAGCAAGCACTAAAAGCAAATTAAAAAAATATTTAAAATATTTAACAGCTAATTAACATTATTTACCTTTTAGGTAATCATTCTCACCAAGGTTAAAACCACTAATCACAACACACCATCTTTCTTCAAACTCTAGTGGAGTGAGGCTCTCATAAATGGTTGACTTTAGAAGTCTCTTGATGTCTTTGTACTTAGTGTAAGAGCCCAACTTAGCTTTGATCGAATTTCTGCATTWTGTGCCATAGCACCACCTATGTCYTGTTCCCGGCATTGCACATGGTATTGCCTTCCTCATAGTTGCACGTTGATCCGTAAGGAAACCCTTGGGAATAACACCATTCAWAGCAATCAGCCTGCAGTTGAACAACCACTCAAACGACTCACTATKRTCGTGGGATAGTAACGCACAACCAAAAAGAATAGTCTGCCCATGATGATTAACACCAAAAAAAATTAATTGAATAAATTACCCTACAATTAATAGGCAACAAATTAACTTGCAACAACCACCAAAAAATTGGGTAATTTCTACTAAGGTAAGGGAAAGGCAAATGTYAATTCAGGATTCCGACCACAAATAACAAACATATTGCATAAAATACGCTACAGTTAACACCAACTCACCTCCGCTACAGGAGCCAACGACGAATTTAGGTCAGGAACCGACATGCTACCTTTGTCAAGGAACAGACAAAACAACAGGAACAGCACCGACACCGTCAGAATCAATCGCCGTGATATTTAAACTTTGGAGAACCAGACCGTCGCCGGAAAAAAAATTGGTCCCTTTTGGAGGAAATGAAATTAGGTTTCAGGTGCACAAGAATTCCCGCGATTTTCTTCTTCATTTACCCCACGATTTTACCCACCCTAATATTCTATTTTTCTTTTCCCTTTTAAATTTAATTTAAATATAATTAGATATTAAGTGATTGACCACGCTTATCCCACAAGCGTGATTGTTTTGCACTTCCTCGTAAGCCATTTAGAGGTATACAACAATAAGTATCGGAATTTGAGCAGAGTTGATACTAGGTTCTTAGATCAACTTTAGTTATTMTAATGAGCAGCTGCAGATGATTGATTAGCCTATTGGTACCCTTCGTAGAAGGTGCCCATTAGGTTTGGTAACCATGCTTTTAGCTTCTCACATTAGGGCTGTGTGTATTTTGTTTTTCAGCCTTGTATGAATTTGTTTATGCTTGAGCTTAATAATATTTCTTACGTTTTCAAAAAAAAAAAACAATAAATATATATATAAAGATAAACCAAATCATTCAATCAAACTAGCCCTTTTATTACCATTGTAAAAGTTCTAATCACTGGTTACAACAGACTATTGGCTCAAAAATGGATGCAGTAAGTGTGACTGGTTAGTTCTACACTTTCTTTTTTTTGGGTAAATAGTTCTACACTTCTACCAATTGTACCCTAGCGTATTTTTGTTTTTCTTTAGTTCGATTCAATTCGGCTCAATCTTCATTATGCCACATAAGGGTTTTTTTTTTTGTTTTTCTGTTTTTCTTTCTTCATTGTTGGTCTTCACTCACCTAATGGTTAAGTAACATTACAGTCATGTGGTTCGACCTTGGCGTCGTGTATAGCAGGCACATGTATAGACCCAATAAGGATTCTTAGAGACCAGCTAAGGTGCTAATGTCCATGGGATAAGTATCGCCTTGTTGTTCGGATTTGTAAGCCCTTCTTGCCAAAATCATGTTAGCTGCCTCAGTAGGATGTTCTTGATCCCAATATGCATGTTTATCTCTATCTTGGCATGGTATGCTAAATGGAATACATTCTGCTGCCATTCCACAACATGGATTATTTGTATTTTGAAGCCCTGCTTGCACTGCAACAAAAATGTATAATAATAAGTTAATAACCCATTAATGAATTYTGTGTTATTACATTACCATTAATTTAGAATCATGATAAATAGACTAGAATACAAGCAATAATGTAMAGTTTAATTACCTAGGGTTTGTAGATTGTTTGGGTTGAATATACTCATAGTATCAATATAAATGAATTGGATACCGTTTCGCTTGTTATATTTATCAACTAGTTGCTTTAGCTTGGTGTTGTACATCTTTAGGACCTCGTTGACGGGTGGTGAGCAAGTGTGAATTAGATTTAGGATTGGAAGACAACCAAGTGGTGACATCCCAAATATCATCACCTTCTTCGCTCCGGTTCCAAGAAGTGTCTGCYAGTAAAACAATATGCAGAACTCAAATCATCAAACAAGATCACACATGATAATAAAATACTTCATCCATTTCATAAAGCTTGCTAAATTTCTCAGTTCAGTGACTCCTAGGTAATTTTTGGAGAGGAAAGAGATAGAGAGTAAAATAGAAAAGAGACCAATGTGAGATGAGAGGCATAGAGATCAGAGAGTTTATTTGCCAAAAAAAAGACTAGCAAATAATGTGAAACATTTTAAAATAAAAAGTGTAAGTAGCGAGCTTTCTGAAACGGAGGAAGTAATACTTGTTATAAATTTGAACGAATTTAAAGATATAGGGATGGGTGAAAAAAAGGATAAAAATGTGATGAATCGATCAGCAGGGCTTACATCTATTTGGCCAGTCAATGTTTGGATGAGTTGATCAGCATACATACTAGGAATGGCGTGTGTGGCCATGACGGTTGGTCGACTGAAATAGTTAAACATCCAGTCGTTGCTTCCAGCGTAAACGGAGTAGAGGCACTTGCCTAGGTGAGCTCTACCTTCAGCTTCTCCCATTTGTCCTAAGATCTTTGATACCATTTCCTTGTGACGCTGCATTTGCTTGTTCATTGGAATTCTATCACTACATATATTCAAGTGAAAGAGACCATGTTACATCAATACTATTGTACATATGATATGAAAATGATCAACATGATGATATTAGAATAATGGTAAAATTGAATATTTACCACTTGCCAACCAGTCTCATCAAGGATTCCAGCCGAACCAGATGCGTAGTTCACACCTCTGGATGATCTCCGCCTCTTGATTTCGGGTAGGATTTGATATAGCCTGGTAAACCTAGATGATCACCTGCACGTATAACGCCATATATGCTACATAAGAATAATCGATCCAAGATCTCCTAAATGGGAGAGAAGTTCTGATAAGAGCAATTTTTCTAGCTATAAGTGGATACACTAATTGTACTCCTATTCAATGACAATTTGTATTATGGAGAAATAAAGTTAAACTGAGTTAACCCACTTTCATTATTCAAAACTAGTCTTTTATATGCACGCGATGCGTGAGCTTTATTTTTAATCTTATTATTTTTTTATGTGTTCTGTGAATTTGGTATGGTTTTTTTAATAGTTTATTGTTGTCTTTCAAAGATCTAGTCTGATTTTTTGACATTAAGTCTTGTTTATTTATGGACAAAACTAAAATCATCAATAAAATTAAATATAATTGAAAAACTCAATGAACATCTTAGTCATTACCATTAATTAAGTCTCGTTTTTTTATGTATTGACATTCAACATTATTTTTACTAATGTATATCTTATTCCCATTATACATGTTTCAAATACTATAAAAAATCTATGGATTAAAAAACACACTAAAACATAAGTACTTGGTGTTTTATTGAAATTCTATTTTCCGTGTTATCAGTAGTCATTTTTTGTATCTCTTTATTTACAGAAAATTAGATGCATCATAAAATATTTTTTCCCTTCATTTATTTGAGAGTCAATTTAAACATTCATATCTATTAAATATTTCGTTTTACTATTACCTGCGAGAGTCAATTTAAACATTCAATTCTATAATATTTTTGTTTTACTATAATCATTATGTGAATTTTTTTTAAAAAAAAAATGTAATTTGAGTGATTATGCTTTAATTTGATCCTAGTTGATTTTTTGTGCATGGATTACATGTTATATTGGCAATTTTTGAATTATTGTAACATTAATTGTGGAATTGATTATGTTACATTTGGCAATTAATTTGAATTATTTGTGAATGATTTCTTTGTCTACTTTTAATAGTTAAGTGAGGGCATATTTGTATTTTCCAAGGGGCGGAACATTGCTCCCCCTTGGCTTATTATAGAGATATATGTGTTGATTCTACTAATAACTTTATGATTCAAGGGTTAAAATGATTCAGCATTCTTCTTACATTAAACAACATAGATGATAGTATATGATGTATTTCATGTATAAAGCTTATAAGTTATATATTTATTTAGTGATAAAAAATGGGTACCAATAATATCAATGGCAGTCCGGCCATTGGTAAACCTTCCGGTCGGGCCTTCCGGGAAATCAACACCATAGGGTGGGAAATTGCACTTGGCTCCTGTTATAAGATCATTGTTATTGCCACTGTCTGATAATGAATCTCCAAATATGAACAAGCAAGGCACTRGTGGTGATCCTGCCCCAATCACCCTAACTATTTGCAAGCTTGCAACTAATATTGTTGCAATWATCGTTAATGATGAACTCATTATATATCCTTTTGTATATGTATATATATTTTTTTTTTCAAAAAAAAGATATATATTACTTCTTTGTTTTTAATTGTAGATTTGTGTTTTTTTAGAGGAATTGCATTAAGCAATAATAGTAGTAAAGTTTATTCTAATAAGATAAAGTAATAAAAGTAGTGATAATTAAACTTATTAATGTAAGATAAAAGAAATAAGCAAGAAGTATATATATAGGAACTTTAGTTGACATGCACTTCGGCAAAATAATCCTAAAAAGGAAAATGATTATGATCCTTGTGTTTTTTAAATGTTGTTTTTAGAAACTTGGATGGTTTCCCCTTTTACATATGTTGAGTTTTGGTTATTTGGTTTTGCACAAGTAATGGATCATCACTAATCACGGTAACAAATGTAACATGCTTCTTAAAACTCCTTATATTAGATTCAATAAGTTCCATAAATATTTATTAATTTTATGGATAAGTAAAAAAATATCAGAAGGTATTGTATGCATCAGATGCACAATAAATTTATTGTGCATCAAGCATATAGTTACCCTTTATATTAATATAGTGACCCTTTATATCAATATAGTGACTCACTTTCATTTTACATCAATATAGTAATAAATAATAAGGGTCACTATATTGATAACATGAGTTACTATATTAATTAAAAGGGTCACTATAATCTGATGCACAGTAAACTTATTGTGCATCCGATGTACTTAATACTTTGTCAAAAAATATTATCTGAATGACAAGATTTTATATTTATTTTTTTCCTTATTCGTTAAACTTCTTAAAATTATTCAACATTTAACCTTGATTCATTAGATCTTTTCTGGTGGCCAATATATGTACAGATGAAAGTAAAACGGTTTAAAATCGAGTATAGTTCAAATTGGACCATATTTATAATATGCATATGGTTCAGTTTTTATTTAAATTTGGAGCGGTTTGGAGATGAAAATTTTGGAAATTTGGTGTTCGGCTTGGAGTCGGTGTGAGTAGGACAAACTGTACACCAAACCAAATACTGAATTTTTTAAGGGCCCTTGTTTTAATTTAGGTTCAAATATCCAATAGCCCAATAGTCAAAATCCTCAACAGTCAATGGACGAGTATTGGAGCAAATATTAGCACTTTTGTTGAACTTGGTTGTATTAAAATGGGTTGAAATTAATCCGGTTCAAAATCAACCAAACAAAACCATATCGTATTAGAAATTCAGTTTGGTTTAGATCCAAGGACTAGATACTTGAATTTTCGGGTTTGGTTTGGTTTGAAGTGATATATAATTTGGCTTGGAGTTGGTGTCAAATTTTAAAAACTGAAATAAAACAGTTTGGATTTGGAGTTGCCCAAAATCCAAACCGAACACCTAATTTTCAATTCACCCATAAATATATCATTATATTTAATATTTTATAGTATTAAATTTTTTTTTGTGATTAGAGAATCGACTTTAAGATCGCTAGAATCGAAAGAAGGGATCTAACCAAATGAYCTGCCTCTTACTCTCTTTATAGTATTATGTTGATATAAGGAATTTATACACACAYATACAATTTGGAGATTGCATAAGATGGAGATATTATTGGGTTTTAATAATCTATACTCTTTAAACACACACTGAAGGTATGTGCAAGGCTATAAAATGCACAATARTATCGCGGAGTTCATATAATCTTTGGAGAAAGGTATGTGTTGTGGCAGTCTTGGCCTAATCAAGAGTTTCAAGGTATGTTCATTCTATGATCAAGAGTTCAAGGGTTTCAAGTTCATCCACCCTTGGGCATGTAGTCCATTGCCTCATTTCACTAAACATTTGATTTCAAATTATTTACGTAATATCAAATGTTAAGTACTAATCTCCTCTTATGCCCAAAATATTCTGTCTCCTTATTAATGTCAGTTGTGGGGGATTGTTGGAATTGTAAGAAGTTGTAATGACATTATAAGGCTTGTACATATGATTTTCTAGTAGTAGGTCAGTTTACTTCGCAAGTTGGTTGCGGCGTGATATTTGAGACCGTAAGGTGGTTGCAGCCTAGGCTGACCAAGACATATTATTAGAGTGTTGAGTTCCCTGAGTTGAGTTTTGATCAATGACAAACAACCACATTGAACTATCATATTGCATGCATGTTTTGAATGTACAGGTGTTAAAGTACAAGTTCAATAAATGGAAAGACAAAACTTGTGAAGCCAAGTCTTGAAGAAATACATGAATACCAAGATCATGTTGTAACACATTTAGGACTTAGATGCAATGTAAGTGGTATAAAAGTTTTGATGCACTATAAAGGTTTTGAAACTACAGAGATGAGCTAATTGTGGATGACACGAAACCTCGATTAGGTTACTTGTCATACACAACTACAAGTAAATTTGGTTGATTGGAACGGTCTGGGAACAGATCTGAATCAGTTCTCTAGGCTTTACTTCATGCGTTCATATTTTAAGAAAGTTTTCTTTCCACGCAAAATTGATTTTCAAAATACACGGATGCATAGTTTATTGTGCAACCAAGATTTCTTAAGTATGGTAAGTATGTTATATAATATTATACTGATTTTATTTGTGATCAAATAAAATCAGTGAGCATATTTTCCTTGGAATATTTTTCATGTTTCCGAGGAAAATATACTCTCATAATATCACATAACATTCACGGACCAAATGCTTACTTAAGGAGTTCTGATAGCACACAAACCCTAAGCTTTTGCACGCACATTTTCACAATACTCTAAGCAAAAGCATTCAATATCTCGAGCTCTCAATCCTAGCATAAACCTTAATACCACATGGGTCTTAAACTACTCTCATTGTAGGCGTATTAGGCTGTTTGTTTTTGAGAGAAAATTTGTTGTAATTGAGCAATCTGTGAGTTCAGTTTAGGGAAGTTGATCGGGGATTAATTTCATTTGAATCACCACAGATGGTGATTGGGTAGAACATCCATAGGTGGGTGTTGGGGAATCATCTTGTACGTGCATAGGTGCATAAGTGATTGAGTGTACTTTTTTTGTAATTCTAAGTTGATTAATAAAAGAGTGAGTGAGTGGAGAATGTAGATTTATTAAAAGTTGAACCTCGTTAAATCCTTGTGTTGTTGATTTATTGTTTTTGTTTCCGCTGCTTGAGAACTGTTCCATAACTGTTCTTATAATTAATCGAAAATTTTACAACTTACTTTCGGACAACACTCAATTCACCCCTTTCTTGAGTGTCACTTGCACTTTCAAGAAGGTTATGTAATTTGCTTAATGTCATTTGTTGGCTATTTACTCTTATTTAACCTTTTGTCTTTCCATTTGTTTTGGGGTTTATACCTCTTTAATCTCCTTGGACTATTACTCTTCATATATGTCTATATATATACCTTTACAAACATATACTCCCTCCGTTTTTTATTAGTTGTTCCAGATTCCATTTTGGATTGTTTCCAAATAATTGTTCCAAATCAATCCAAAAATAACTTTTTTTTACCCATTTTATTTACTATAACATTAATGAATTACTCTTTACTAAAGTCAACCTTCATTACTTTACCCAATCTATTTACCCAAAATTACTTTTTTCCAACATTTTTCATTCACACATTTACTATTTTACCTAACTTACACAAGTATTTTATTTAACTTGCTCAACTATTTTATCTAGTTCAATCAACTCTTAAACACCGTACCAAATAGGTATGGAACATCTAATAAAAAATGGGGGGAGTATGTAAATACTAAACACATATGTTTCTTGTTATTGGGCATAAATTTATATGGCTCCAAACTGTCACCCAAAAATGCTCTTGTGTGAAGATTGTGTGTAAACCTTTGTTAACGAGTCGGCGAATACAGTGTGTACCCCGGTTACTCCAAATTGTCGTTTTCAAGTCAGTAGTTTTAATTGTCACGACATGACCAGGGGCGGACCTACCGTTGGGCACGGTAGGTCACGTGCCCTACCATTTTTTTAAAAAAAATGGACTTCAATAACTTAGCTATAAACTGTGCCCTACCATTTTATTGCATGTGATAAAGCCCATTAGCCCAACATGACTACCTGCTGTACACCAAATACAAGTTATTGAACATATATAAATCAACCTAAACTCCTTTCGTTTTTCGATGTGGGATAAAACCTGGTTCAATATCACTTTGACACTTTCTCCTACTCTGATAAAGTACTCCTACCACTTGATTAATCGATCGTTATAAAACGCCATTAATCGATCACATGGCAAGAACTCCTACCACTTCTACTCTATCTCTATCAAATTAATTACATTATTATTATAGCAATATGGCAGTAAGTCAGTAACAATGAGGATTAAGAAAGGGGTTGAAAGTAATTTGCTTATCATTATGATGCTAATACTTGTTGTGGTGATGAGCATGATGAGTACAAGTGTTATGGCATGTACACAGGTTGGTCAACATTGCTTATCCCATGCAGATTGTTGCCGGGGAACCCTGTAAGATTTTTCCGGCGACGAATGGCGGAATTGTCAGTGTTTGCGCATGGTGTCCATCGGAGGGTATTGTTTTTCTCCTACTCTGATAAAGTACTCTGTATATTGTTTTTTTAACAGAAAAGGAAAATCACATTATTAATAAAACCACCCTTGGGAAAAATCAACCAATGATCGCGAAAGTAGAGTTCAAGCAACAACTAATAGAAAGAATCAACCAAGGAGAACGACGCAATCTGTTATTGTTGTTGTTAGTGGTGGAGCATTGAAACCGGGTTCGAACCGCGGCGGCGCCAACCGATGAAGAATCGATCATTCTCGAAACGGTGTCGTTGAAACAAGACGACGTCYTTTAGAAACAAAGAATGAATAATACAAGGACCGTAGTTTGGGTGATTGAATCACAAAATCGCAAACAAATAAAACAATGAAGAAAAGTTTCCCACATCGACAAAATCGTTAAAAGAGAAAACTTTGTGAAGTATTAAAAGGCCAGTCATTCTGAAARAATGAATCACAATGAACTATTAACTTTGGGCTTTAATGATTGGGCTAATAAATTTGGGCTTGCTCAAGAGTTCAAATTTTAAGACTTATTGGGCTGGGAATTTGAAATAATTTTCATAGAAAGCCTAGTGCCCTGCCATTTTGTGAATCCTAGATCTGCCCCTGGACACGACATCTTATTCTCTATCAATTTCTAATATAGATATAGACTTGAAATCTCTCATATTTCCAACAATAATAACTTTATCCCGTAAATGTCACYTGCAAGCCAAAGATTGGAATGAACATTTAAAAGGCCCAAAGAGATACTTATCTTGCCTGGCCGAAGGGGTCTTGATTATAGTGGAGTAATTGATATTATTTTATATTTTCATTTTTAGGGATTTCTACATGGTAACCTGTAATTTGCCGTTTTCCATGAAATCACCCCGTTTTTTTTTGCCCATCTATATTGTACCTATATATCTATGATAACTTTCTTCTTATAACCTTCTGGTTAATTAACACTCATGGTTAGTTTATTTTTTTTTTTAATTTTGTTTTTTTAAAAACATATAATTATTAAAATCCACCACCTACCTAACTCCACAAACCACACCACCATCATCCACCAACTGACACGCCGTCCCAGACAAACCACCGCGCAACACGGAACCCCCTCAAACCCCACCATTCAGTGAGCCACCTTCGAACCCACCAATCAAAACCCACACCTCGCAGCCCACCAATCGAATCTCCTCAACTTCCGAGCCACCCTCGACCACTCGCGCTCCACACCTGCGAACACCCCAATAACAACCAACTAATCGACCCTCACCTAATCCAAACCCAATTCGCGACACCAAATAACCCCAATTCGTGACATACCAATTGAAGCCTAATTTCACAATTGAAAACACTAGTTTGCAATTAAACTATAACGATCAAAGCCCTAAGTTGATTTATGATTGATTTAGAGGTTTTGAATTAATTTAGATTTTGAATTGATTTAGGGTTTTGGCTATTAGGGTTTCGAGGAGGTGGCCGATGCAGTGGCGGTGGGTGGGGCTGGTTTGTGGCGGCGAAGTGGGGCTGGTTGTGGGGTGCGTGGCGGTGGAGTGAGGCTGGTTTGTGGCGGCGAGTGGTGGTGAGTGGGGTGGTTGTTTTTTTGTTTATTATTTTTTTTAAAAAATTAACTTACCTTGTTTAACCCTAGTCTATGATTAAATTAAATCATTAAGGTTATAATGTGTAAAGTTTTCAAAATTGAGGCGGCATACAATAAGAGGGAAAAAACGGGGGTATTTCATGGAAACGCAATTTACAGGGGTACCATGTAGAAAATCCTTTTAAGTTTTTATTTCATTACGTTAAGGTTAGGGAATTCTCAAATCAAAGATTATAACCTTTATTATTGATGTATGTTATTCCATGTATACGTATYTGATAYACGGTGGAAAAAATTAAAGGYAGATGAGTGTCAAAATGATTTGGGYTGRCAGAAATCATTTTTTAGCTTATATGTAAGTTATTCYTTACTCTCTCAAAAGTCTCGATTTAGCTTAATGATTGTTATGAATAGGCCTATGAGGATACGTATCGGGTTATAATGTACATCACATTTATGTTTGTTTGAAATATCTTTAATACATTAGTTTGAAATGTCTTTGTAGTTTGTAGACACTATTACAATTTACAAATGCATGTATGCTGTATCTGTATCTATCTATTGAATTAATGCAAGMGAATACACGGCAGTAGTCACTAGTCAGAAGATATCGACAGGAATGCCCTAGATGGTATATACAGACACTAATATGGCTGCTGAAAATATCYTATTACCTACCGTSTTAATTACGCAGCGTATCGATCGAATGTATGTACGACTTTTCAAAGTCGTAGAATTTTCTAACACAATCCCAACCCTTCATTTTCAAAGGCGTGCCAGTAAACTCACAACAATCAATCCCATATTTCTATAAATATTGAACGTTAGTTATTGAAGAGAATCATCATCCGATCCCAAACAAACATTGTTGATTGTCTTAAGAAATACTTATATATTCATTGAGACTTGAGAGAAATATGGAGAGCAAAAGTGTTTTGGTTTTGGCAGTGGTGTGCCTAGCACTAGCAGTCGGGGCGACAGCGCAGAGTGCAACCAATGTTCGGGCAACATACAACGACTACAATCCGCAGAGCATCGGGTGGGATTATAATAAAGCAAGTGTATATTGCGCGACATGGGATGCTAACCAGCCTTTGTCTTGGCGCCAACAGTATGGTTGGACCMCCTTCTGCGGGCCTCAGGGTCCTCGAGGTCAAGCTTCTTGTGGCAAATGTCTAAGTGTAAGCTAAGCATAGCATGCATTTCCTTCCTACTTGTATATATACTTAATAGTTACTCTGTTCTTTTGAGATGTGACATTTTGACCAAATATTATYTGCYAGCTTTTTGGTTAAGTATGTATGTATGGACTTGTCGATTAAATATAAATGCATTTATAATATTTGCGGCATTTGTGCAGGTAACAAACATAGCGACAGGGGCAAAAGTAACGGTGAGAATAGTAGACCAGTGCAGCAATGGAGGGTTGGACCTTGATACTGGCGTGTTTAACCAACTTGACACCAACGGCCTAGGCAAACAACAAGGTCATCTTCAAGTCAACTACCAATTTGTCGGTTGCTAATTAAGTAATAATTAACCGAGTAGCCAATAAATAATCGTTATGATTAATCACTACTGTTAAGCCCTATCTATACACGTGGGTCTCATTAGCTTAATAGTGAAATAGTATGTATCAATCTATAAGCCCTATCTATATATGTTGTCCTAATACTTTCTAAAGTATGTAAGAGCTCTTTCATGAGTTTGTCAACGTAACGGGCTTCCATATGAATAAAGATATTAAATTATCGTGACTAATGTTGAGATTAATGGCCTCATGTGTATGTAAGGGGGCAAAAGCTGACACGACACGAAAATACGACACGAATCTGACCTGAAAAAAAGCGGGTTAGGTTTGAATTTTTCGACACGAGAGCCGTGAGATGTTGAGTTATTATAAGCCTGAGGCCTCTCGGCTAAAGCACCGCGTGATGCATTCCTGTATGCGGATAAATTCTTCTGGAGATACCCTCCTAGAGGCCGCCACTACCCAGCACCGCTTGTATAGTCTGCGGGGCATATCCCGCGTCAGGCCGGTTCCCCCGAGATATCCGTAATCACTGCACTTGCTTGGCCCCTAGATGGGCCTTGGTATAAACCTGAGTTAGTCTGGATCTTGAATGGGGGGTTCGGACTTGCTTGCCTGAAAAAGCAGAAAATGGTGGATCTGGCTTTGATACTGTGAGTGGATCCGACCCAGAAATGTTCCGACGGCTTGTATTCACCCGGGCGGCTTCTTGCCTCCATTAAGTATGCTGACATCCAACTGACGCATTGTCGAACTCTTTTTGCATCTATAATATGGCGGGGGCATCTTCGTCTCGATTAGAATCGGACCCAGAAAGTGTGACCGTCCGAAACCCAACGTTCAGGTAACTTGGCTCTCTGCTGTCTCCTAGGGGTCGCGGAAAGTCCTGTAATAAGGCTTGACAAAGCAACCCGTTGCGGCAGTCGCCTGGTGTAAGTTTGAACTGGCATCCCCTATCGGGCTGATGGGGTTTGGGATTGGTTTGTAGGGGTTCTTGACTTTTTGTTTTAAATTGCGGGAACTGGGGGAGTTTCAGCAATCGACTAGACAGGCTCCTTCCGCCTCTTGGCCAGTCTAGTTGACCGAGGCTGGAGTTGTGTTATGCACTTTCTCGGGCAGACTTGCCTCCAATGCAAGATTGCTGAACGGTTTTGGCTGAGCGACTAACCAACTCAAGCAGTTGCTCTGGAGAGGTGGGATCATTACCTCTGCTGAGAGACTAGAGCCCCTGGCTGAGTTCAGCCGCCTGATCTCCCCCTTCCTGCTTCAATGAGTGGAGGGGCTGATGACATCTTCTCATCGTCACGGGTTCAAAAGTTGGATAACGGAGTTTCCTTCAATCAGGATCTCTTCTGCCAGGGCCTAGACGACCTCCCCACAGACGGGCCAAATGATGCTACAAGTGTTAACGTGGTATGCTGAACTGGAGATTAGAGGGGTTGACTTGAGTGGTCTCTAGCCACAGGACAGAAAGCAGTCAGAGTCAGGAGAAACTTCGGACGGATAGTGACGGGGTGTCTCGACTGTACAGCGCCAGAAGGAGTTGATTCGTCTGAATGGTACTCGTCTCTCTTAGGATCCTCAATGTTGGATCGTCCAAAGAAAGGACTCTCTGTGGAAAGGACCCGTCTGTACAGGACCGTCTGGGGTAATCCTGAAACAAGTAAAGATTAAGTCTTCAAATTATCCTCCCTCCGATGCTTATCGTTCAGTATTCTCAAGTTATTATTTTGTAGTTTTTGAGTGTGTGGCTAAGAAAGGAAAAGTTATAGGATTATAGGATCTCCCTTTTCTGGTGGATACAAAGTGAAGGGAATGGTAAAGAAGTGCCAAAATAACTGCTGTGGTAATAACTGCTTTATAGAGTAATGATGTGTATGGAATAGGAATCCCCTTCATATTTTATACTTTGTTTCAGATGTGGATCATCTCCAAATCAGCGTGTTGCCACGTACGAAGAGCATTATAGTTGTGGGTGATGAGATTGCTGCTTACTGAGCCTAAACCTAGCCCATCTTTGTCAACAATATTAGCCATCATGTATTTACAGTCAAACTGTGAAAACACATATTGGAACACGTTGTCCTTAGTGAAGGAATCCACTTGGAAGCCATTTTGTGGTTTCAGCCAATGGATGGTTTGGTGGACAGGTCACTTGTTTTAAACGATGCATCCCACGAGTGAGAGCCACATCAGTCTACATATAGTTTTTTTCATTATTAATTTATTATTATTATTATTATTATTATATCATCATCATCATACATCATCATCGATCATCATTCATCATCTATCAGTCATCAATTAATTTAATAAAAAATTAGGTTAAACAAAATATAACTCTAATTAAGTTGACTGAACTAACTATAAGTAAATTGAACTGAACAAATGAGTGTGAATATGAACTGAAAAATAAAACCGAATAAAATATACCACTGATAATAGTAAATTCTACTTTTTTGCCGTAGTTCATAATTTGCTTTTCTAATGAATTTTAGTTGCTACATTTATTTTATTTTTACACTCCAGACACGAATTTTTATTTGAAATCTTAGTGTATTAAAAAAAATTGAAATAACTTATCAAAGACCAAATGAGAAGCAACATAAACTCACATGATTATGTTTTTGATTTAGACATACAAATAAGATCAAAATTTACATAGTGAAATAGTGTCCAAAATACAACGTGAATAACTAAAAATATCACTGTGATGCTATACGGCGCCGGCAAGGGAAGTTTAAAACATCAAATAAGATTTGTTAGATTTGCGTAAATCTCTCTTAGTAGTATATTAAACAAGTTGAACTCGGCAGCGGTCCGCTAGAGGATTATGTGTAAACAGATTGATGATGATGTTAGTGATTTGATAGCTGTTTGTGTGTTTGGAGGCCATCAGGTAATTACTTTCGATAAGACTAATTAATTTAGTGTTTAGAATAATTGAATGAATGTTAACAAATGTTAATTTTTATTTGCTAAAAAGAAATGTAGCAATCTGACGGGTCTGTTTTTTTTTGTTTTTTGTTTCAAAGATTAAGTCCAATCAAGCCTTGACTTAATTTTTTTGGGCCAGAGTTAAATACTTGATAATTTCTTCTATGACCGCTTTTTTATAGAGGTTTAAAAATTATTCTCCGCTCAAGGTGGGATGCGGTTTAAAGAAAGTGTGATTCTCACCCTCATTTCTAGTGACTAGTGTAGTGGGATGTATATAGTGCTAGTTATATGTGTATCACCTCTGAATTGTTGCGATTATGTTTGCGCTTAATCTTGTTAGGGCTTGTGACCATTTTTTGTGGACCACGGTGCACGCTTGATGGGTTTAATCGGCCCACCCAAATTAACATCGGATAGGAACAGATAACAAAGAGGAAAGCATTAGTACACGTCTTTTTTGTGTAATTATTATTATGTATCCTACGTATATTTTACAATTTTGTATGTCGCATAAATTATGGCTTGAGGTAAGAATGTGTTTGGGAAAATTTGTCAAATCACTAGTAACTTTTGATTTTTTTAAAAAATCATCAAATACTTTATTTTTGGTTTAAAATCAAGACCAAATTTCTTAAAATTTTGTAAAGCACCTCCTTTGTAAAAAAATGTTATATTTCCTGTAAATAGAGGAAGAAATATTGTAGAAAAAAAAATCACTAGAAAGTTTCCATATTTTGAAATATGCCATCACTCATTGATTTATTAAAATTAAAGCGTTCATTTTATTTCTGCAAAAATTAGAAAAAATTAAATATGAATTTTCAGTTTTGTAACAAAATTTAGTGTTTTAAACAAAAAAAAAAAACAAAAAAAACAAATAATTGAATATGTTTCAAACAAGTGAAAAGTTTGACATATTATTCGCAAATTGTATTGTTACAATGGCAATGGGAAATACATACCCATAGAAATTCTATGTAGTTAGGTTATTAGAATAAGAAATTCTTACAAAATTCCAATTGACTGAAATTGCTGTCAACAAAAAACAAATAATATTCTGACTAACAATAAAACAAATATAGTCAAGGCAAACAAATTTCAATGGCAAAACCAAAAATTAGGCAGTACACATTAAGGGCCGGCAAAATGGATCGTTCGGTGTCTCGGAATTATCTCCAACCCTAATTCGAGCCTGATTTTTTTTTAGGTCAGGTTTTTTCGAATCTAACCCGAATCTGACTTATTTTAGGTTGACCCGATGACCCTTTGACCGGATTTTTTAGCTTTGAAATATAATTAGTAAAAACGCGGTTAGGTTGACCCATATATCACTTGATTTTTTGGTGTCGAACTTGTGCCTATTTGACCTAATGTTTTTTAGCTACCAATACTAATACTTAATAAAACCCAACTTATAAAGTACTTAAGGTAACATTACGCACAAACCATCATAGTCTTTGTTTTTTTTCGTGTCGGTCGTGTCGATTTCGTGTCAAAAATTCAACCTGAACTTAAACCATTTTTTTCGTGTCTGTCGTTGTCGACCCATTTTCGTTTCGGTTCGA
>SNQN01000651.1:0-39481 GCA_008642245.1 Bassia scoparia
GTAATGATTATTCGCTTCTTTTCTTCACATGAACCCACACCTGAGAACAAGCAGCTGACCACGGCCGGACCATTCTCACAACTCCAACATTCATAGTCAATGTCGCTGATATGTGTCTTGTCGTTATGTTCTCAGCGACAGGCATATGTTCGCATTTTCCATGAACTTGGAATTTCTTGCTTGTGTTCGTCGTATACTCCAATTGCTTGCATCTCTGAGATACTCGAGACTGAGTGCATTGGTAGCTTCCTAGGTGTTAACCGTAAACAGTAAGCTAGGGCGCTGATACCATGTATTGAAGGTTTATTTGACCAGAAGGTATCATCGTTCTGCTGCGCATATAGGGGGTGAATTGAGTGTTGCCTATTAAAAATTTGGATTGAATGTACCTGTTCTGTATGGTGATCTGAGTTGTAGAACAGTTGGACTGGACTCGCCGAGCGGGTGATAGAGTAGGTTTTTTGAACATACGGTGTGTAGAACGATACTCCGAGCAATAATAATAAATACATTACATATAATTTAACGAGGTTCACCTCAATCGTCTAGGTCTACGATGTCCATCGCTGTACCCTAGTTACTTTTATTAAAAACTACTCCAAAACCCAAAGCAACTCTCACTCACAATGACGTGAACTCACCACATACAATGTCACCCCACACTCAACCCAAGTGTGCTATTCGCACTTGAACTCACAGCCTCGCTAGGAACTATCAATAGCTAACCCAATCACCAACCCTTGTGTAATTCAACCACAACTTACTTTCTCTCAATTACTCACTTATAGTTGCAAGAGTATTTATCGCTCAAATATGTTGCTAATCTGGTATGACAATGCTATGCGTTGAATCTAGGGCTTTGGACTTTTTCTATATTCTTCTTTCTCTCAAAAATACAACCTTTTAAGAACGTGCAGAGAAGTGTTATTCTGATATATACATGTTATATTTATAAGCAAAGCCTAGCAATTACTAGTGATGCAACCCTAAGAATATAATAGATAAATATAAATATATCTACTCCATAATGGTAGGAAGTAGTTCCCATAAGATATTTTCCATACAGATGATATAATATCTTATGTTTACTTAAATGCATCTACTCAAGTTAATTACATAATATCCAAACATATATTCCCACAGATAATCTTGAAGTTCCATCAAAACCGCTTTAAAGAAAAAACTTTCCAAAAAAATATTTTAAGAAAAACTTTCCAAAAATCTTTTCTTGCTCACAAGATGATCCGTGTTGTGAGAACACAGCATACAACTTGTTCTCCCAACTGGTAGGGTCAAAGTCAACCAACCAACTGGTTTAGTTGCCTTCAACTATAAGAGAGAAAGTTCGAAGCCCAATGCTATCAACCAATAATACAAGCACGCAACAAACACATTCATGCACTTAATACAACAAGAAGACTTATTCTAATCCTAGAACTAATCTTCAATGTTCTTCAACTTCTCGAAGCTTCCTTGATCTTCAATATAAGCTTGATCTTCTCGAGTCTTCCTTGAAGGACTTTCTACTTCAATAGTTGGAATTCCTGTATGCCAAACACATATAGCAATTTTCATAATATAACTTGTTAGTATACATGTCACTCTCTTTCAAGTGACCAAGAACAATATCTCAACTGTTCAGACCAGCTGTATTCATCAGACCAAAGTACCTGTTCTTGCAACTGTTTGTCATCACTCAAAACACTAGGGAACTCAACAGATGGCGATGTACAGATGAGACCAGTCCCTAACCGGGGTGGAGCTTCGACTTCCCGCTCTCAGCCTGGACCCTCGTCTTAGTTTATTGTACTGGGACGAGTTTGCCTTGCGGGTGCTAATGTCACTCGGCTCTTTGACGTGTCGTGAACAGTAGATGTACCTGTCACCTGTAGGGAAGGGGGGTGACCCTTTCTTTGCATTTGTTGATTTTAGGACTTAGCTTAGACCTACTCAGACTTATTTGTTGACTTTTGCTTAACTTGACTCGACTCTAGGTTAGACTCGAGTATTTGTGTTAATACGCCAAGACTTGTGTATGACTCTAGACATAGCTCATTTTGTAATGTCGAGCTTTGATTACAACTTGCAAAAGCCAACTTGCTAACTATATGCAATGCATGTAATTTAACTTCTAAGACGACGTCGATCGTCTTGTGTTGTTGTGTATGTTACGTTGCGTTGTTTGAGAGGAATGTCGGCTTGTTCCTCCTTGAAAATGCAGGGAAGGACCTAGGTTGGATCAAGAACTGCGTGGCAAAGTGCATGGGAGCAGCTTAAAGGAGCTAAATCAGCCAAAAACTAACTCAAACTGGACGTAATAGCGCCCAGGCTGGGCATAATTACGCCCAGAATTGAGCCATTTTCGCCCGAATTTTGATTTTAGGCAAGTTTGTTCAGCCTAATTGCTTATAAATAGGGATTTATGCATGCCCTAATTCATCCATTACAGCCTCCTTAGTGCTTAAAAACCTCTCTTACATTGCTTTAGACTTCATTTAATTTATTACATCAATGAATTTTGCAACAAATCAAATGGAGAGAGACTTTGCTAGTGCTTTGAATGATGTGCTTCGAAACTAGGATGCTCGTGAAAGGGAGGACCTTGCAAGGTTGATGTTTTCTTGACTTTAAGGTATGTAAGTCTCGATACAAACCTCCTTTACGCTGCTATAAGCTTGTGCGACCCATTGACGCACTGTTTTCGTCTTCGGGACAAAGAAATTGTTCCTTTGCCTGAAGAACTTGGTGCTATTATTGCTTGGCKTATTGTAAGTCTCCCTTGTATCCCTAATACTGTMGATCGCTTTGTTGACGAATATGAGCGATACTTGAGACTTAGTCCAACTGTTTTCACGACGCATAGTGCATGGTCGGGAAATTGACTTGCTTGCCTTTGTTGATTATATTGCTAGTGATGCTTCTTATCGTTGAATTTACCGTAGACGTGCAATTATGATTTGCTTGTTTGCGCGTTTCTTATTTGTCCATGAAAAATCGAATGTTGGTCATGCGAGCATTATTTCTATTGTTGAGCAATGTGAGGCTAGTCGTACTCCTATGCCGTTGTGCACGGGGGAGTTATTCAAGACGCTCGACCGTCTTAAGAAGGATGCGCATGCGCCCTTGTCTGGATTCCCTGTTTTGTTGCAGGTACAATATTTTCGTCTGAATATTTGCAAATAGTGCATTTATACAAATATTATTGCTTGTTTATTTATGTGATGACTAAATATTGCACATGCTGCTGTGACAGATTTGGCTGATGGAGCGTTTGAGCCTAGTTGAGGCGCCCCAGAATCCTGTGAAATATTCTGCTAAGGGATTCTTTTCCCATAAGAGGTTCCATGTCAATAAATCTCAGCATGAGTGGATTCTCATCATTGTTGACCGTGGCATTCTCGTGCGGTGGACTGTCCCTTGGTGGGGTATTAGGAGTATGGTGCATACTCGCTTATCTTCATATGTGCGCGTGGCTAGCTTATTGACTGCGTTGAGCTTTTATTTCCCTTCAAGGGTGATGAGGCAATTCGAGAAAGTTTAGCTTATTCCCACTGTTGACACGGTTCGACTTGAGGACAAGCGTTTGCATTCGGGCAATGCAATAGAGTGGGAAAAATACGTGGGATCCATTCTAACGCTAACTATAGAAAGGCTGGTATCTCGACACTATGTTTTAAGAACACTTTTTAAACTTTCGGAAAAAAATAATAAGTGAGTCTGTGTTCCTGGAAGTTTTATTCCCTCATTTATAGTGTAGAGGAAAGAAATAGCTAATTTGTGTTAATTTTCTACTGTTAGCACAAGCAATAGGTCGCTTTTTAGCACTTCTTCTATAGTACTTTCGGTATATCCTCAAGCTCATACTCTCATCTACATCGGCTTCTTTCAGCTCTGACATCCTGAAGCCCTCTTGACGCTCCCTCAATCGTTTAATGAAATTCGGGTCGTGCTTCTTGTTCATCCCGTCTTAGATTTTCTAACGTCGCTTTCTCACAGGTTCTTGTCTTCCCATTGTTGTTTTATATTGATCATTTCGTGTTTTCTTTTGGATTTAATTTGTTTGTATTGTGTCTTGTTAGCTAACTTTAAATTGAAGTTTAGAAAACTTAGTTGGAATAAGAGTTTTATAGTGATTTGATTTTCGGGAATGTTTTTGGGGTTATTTTCATCAAATTGTGTAGGTTTGACCTATTTTGGGCGCGAAAAATATGCTTGAGTGTTGCTCAAATTTTTTTGTATATAGTGATGCTCTGAAGATTGCTTGAATCTAACACAGATGTGTTTCGATTTGCTGTTTATTTAGTTTGGGAATTGTGGAATTGCTGTTCAATCTTTTGCTCAACCGTAGTATCAAGCAAAAATAGGGCGATTTGCTTTTAAAGAATAGAGATAGTGACATTACATATAAACTGAAAGAGTTAGAATTAATTCTTGTTTCATTCTTTGATTGAATTGTGCAATCGCGGTGTTTATTGTCTTCGCATTAGATTTTTGTCATCAAAGTTAACAACGAAAAAGAAGAGTTGATGCTATAATGTTATATTTGTATAAGGTTGATAAAATAGGAATTTGTTTACCCCCAAGTTGTTTCAATGTTTAGGTGCATCCTATTTCATGGAATATGATTTTTTTATTTCAATTGCATGTTTAATGTTCAAATTTATTCTTATCTCATCAAATTCATGTTTATAGGATACTTAATTGTAATTTTTATTTGGCAGATACTGTCCTGTTGGTTTCTCCTTATGCTCTATTGCTATTTGCTCAGTGATTATTTTGCAACTTTGCGTGGTGTGCTAGCTTTAATACCGTCTGTCCTCTGTGTCGTGCTGCTTAGTGCTGTCGCTATTCTCATTGTGCATACCTGCTTCTGCTTCTGGTTCATACTGCTGTCTACTGTCTTTATAGCTCCACAGTTGCTAACCTCATGTTGATGCGTGGTGCCAGAGGGGCACAACTCCTCGGACCTGTTGTAATAATCGACCCAAAGGTCGTTGCGTGTTGCGGTCGTTGTTGCGAATTCTGGCCGGTTGCTGCTATGGTCGTGTGTTGGCTGCTGTTATTCGAGCCTGCCTAGATCAAGTTTGTCCTGACTATGTGGCAGCCCTAACAGTAGGCATACCTGTCTTCATTAAGCAAACCGGTACAACCAACACACCCTCCAAGACCAGTAAGTCCCTGGTGCACAGCACACCCGTAAACGTGTGCCATCGGCTTGTTTTAGTGAATATGTTCAATGCTTCTCTTTGTACCTTTTTCGTTTATGGTTTGGAGTGTGTGGTTAAGTGGTGTTTTGGGCAGCGAAAATTGGGTGGACTAAATTAATACATTTGTTTCATAGACAAATAGGGCACCAGCCATTGCATATGTTGATTGAATATTGTGGGGTGGGAAATTACGCCCTATTCGAAGTGAACCATAATTTCATTGGTGCGTTAGCTGAGCTTTAGCTGCACATGCAGTCTCGATGAAGCTGGCAGCGTCAATACAAGCAGCACATTTTGCGTTGATTGTGTACATCTCAGTCCACGCGACACTATTACACACCCTTGTTTTCAAAGTCAGATTTGACAAAAATCTTTCAATGTCAAAGACTCACGAAGCTGCTTAGGCTTACTTATGTTAATGGTTCTTAATGCTAAAAGAAATAAAATGGGGTTGTTTAGTTACTGTTCACAATTTGATATTCACAAAGGCGGTATCTCCAAAACCAGTTTGGTTGAGTTCCGGGCCCTGTTTTAGAACATCGTGAATATGGTGGAAATGCTGAGATTGCCTTGGAGTATAGTAATTTTTTGGTTGGATGAAGGAAAGATACAAGAAAATGATGACATATTTCCCCCTTACTGTTTATCTACATATTCTAATAATGAGCACAGGTGAATGTCTTTGCAAATGATCTGACTTTGCGTTTCATTAATCTGTTTTTGATGATCTTTTTATAATTATAGAATAGTGTGCTTCTATCTTCTCTTGTGTTGTTTGGTTTTCTTTTTCCGAAGTTCAACGTGCTGGTGTAAGAGGCTTGATTGAATTAAAAGCCCAAATTCTACACAAAAGTCTCACCGCATGTGTTTGATGTTAATGACTTTTGTCCAGAATATGTGTCATAGGATATGCCTAAGAAACCAAAATCTTTAGGCATTGAACGAGCGAGCAAAAAATAATCCCGTCGAGAAAATGTCCTTGAGCGTTTTGTTTTTATTCAAGTGTATTCTATTGGGGCACATCTCTTCGATAGCACGTGATTGCCACATACACTCATACCTAACGGATTTGAGTTCATGGTTGGCAGAAATTAAGTTAAAAGATGGTGTATTTTACTTACCCTATTAAGCTTAACTTTAGTGAGTTTAGGTCCTTTGTCTCACCATATTGGGTTAAATGTTCTCTGCTTTAGGTTCATAACTCTAGTCCCAATTCGTCAAATATAAACTGGATATCACTTTGCCAATGGTCTATATGGAGGAGTAGATGTAGGTGAGAAGGCGATAATATTAAGCGGGCATTTGATGACGGTGTCTCTAGTGTATGTAATGTCAATGGTGTGAGCTAAAAGTGAGTGCTGCAACTTTTTGTGTAAACCAGTTACTCTTTGTGCATATTGTATTGCTCATTTTTTGATCAGTCTTGTAGTGTTCTGAATTTAGTCCAGACCATGCAGGGGTGGAACTTTCAGCGCATGCTCTGACTTTTAGTGTGTACTTGTGAAAGGTATCACTTCTACTTGTGTTGTTTTAGTTCAGTCAACTTTAATTTTGCTTTCCCTTGACAGGGCTGGTTTAGTATAGTATATTCTCATATAGCTAACAGTAGCGTTTAATCAAGTGAGATTGGATATGGTGGTGTGTTGTGTTTCATGTACATGGCCGCATTGACACTCAATTTTTCCATTTATTGGGATATAGATGTATGTTCGTATGAAAATAAAATTGTGTGGCGCTTGACGCAATTAGTCGGAAAGGAAAATAGAGGCTATACTGCTTTGTAGACATCCCTGGAGCGTCCAAGGTTATTGTTCATGGGAGGAAGCAGTTCCAAGGGTGATTAATTTCCACAGAAATCATGGTTTTAGTTCAGATTTTGGATTTTATGTAAATGATAGTACAGTTGATAAAAGTATTTTTTTTTTTGGATGTGTATTGGACCGACATTTTTTTTGATTAGGTCTTGGTCCTGATAATTCAACAACATTGTTGTTGTATTCCTCCTGACAAAGGATAAAGGACATAGCTCCCATGACAGTTTGTTGGATTATAGGTAATATTACATGAATGTTAACTGATACAAGAGTAACAAAGCAGTATCAAACCAGTTTGGAGAAGGTAGTGGCCAAATACTAGTAACAGAATGAGTGAAGGGTGTTGAGGAAGTAATGGGTGACACTGTGGGGGCCATTTACCTTCTTGTGCGCCACAATTCTCTAAATACTCTTTGTTATAAGCATTTTCATGGTTTTCTCTCTTCTTACTCTAATTACAGTAATTTTTATATGTATGGCTGTTTGTCTTGTATTTGGCAAGAGCAATTTTCCGCAAGATAGTCATCCCATACTGCTGTTCAATATCAGTCTTGGTGTCAGGTTTCACATTTGATATACAAAGGCCGGTAATCTTCCTAGACAGCAAGCGCTAATCGACTCAATAGTGTGGTTCATGCATTCAGTTGTCCAAACGACTTATCCACTGACTCTCGTGCAATGTAGAAGATCAGATCAAGTATGTGTCAAGGTTTGGTCTGTACAATTATTTAAGACAATTTGGCTAGTTATATTTATTCTGTCTATGTATGTCTGCTATAATGCCTGGAACAATTCTTGTATGTGTCAGGTTTTGTGTATTGACATTTCATTAAGAAGTTTTCTTGAGTTCTTGACTGGTATTAGATGATTTGGTTGTGATTTGTTTTCAAATGTCTATTTTGTGGGCAGACTGAGATTGAGGAGGTTTTTGGATGCACCAAAATGTAATGAGTAGATAATAAAGGACAAAGCAACTCAAGAGGTAACTCAGATGTATATCTTGTTATTGATTTTATTTTCCAGCTAGAGCTGGTTCTTGTTGTGTATTCTTTTTGAACTTGCAGCGTTTAGTGACAAAAATATTGTTTTTGCGGTGTGGTTTTAAGGTGCTGTGCCTTAAGGAGTTTTCAGCATGCTTAAATGTCAGGTTCTATTCTTGAGAGGTAATTTTTGACTTACTTTCATATGGTTCTTAGCAATATAAGGGTGGCAGCCTATAACTAAGTTGATGTTGTTGTAATCTTGTTTACAGCCCAATATCGGCATGATAATTAAAGGAACAATTCCTTTGACTAGTCCGCTGAATCATTATTAATGTTTTTGCTCAGTGGGATTTCTTTATTTGTTGATGAAAAGTGCATACTAATAATTTTTGGGTTATATTAAGTTTCTGTTCGCATTTGCTTTAAAATAAGTTGCTAGAATATGCAGCCAAAATAATCCAATGTTAGTAGAAGAGAAGATCTTAAAGAATCTCAAAAGGCTCAATATAAGTTTCTAGATTTCCTCTAGAGTGCTCCATTGAGTATTCTACTGTTCACTTCACTTTTGAAGTTTTTTCTATATGTTTCTCTTCTCTGCACTCACTTTGGGTATTGCTCTGGTTCTTATGTGTTGTTAGGGCTTGGCTCAATGGTTTAGCTTTCAGCAGAGTCGAGATTCCTATTCTTGTTGATTGTCTGGTATAATATGATCAAGCTTCAGAGCACTACGGAGATGGCACTCATCAAGTGGGACATAGGGTGGTATAGAGATGGCCATCGTTAAGTTGTTGCTACTACCCCTGAGGGCAAGGGGCAACTGGCATCTGTTTGCAGTTGCACTTGTTGCTTTCGTTTAGCTTGCTGCTGCAACTATTTCCCATGTCTGCACTTGGCCCAAGTGCTATTGTCTCATTTGCTCACACTACAACAACTGTATCACTTGTGCACGATTATGCCATCGGATCAATAAATTCCGTGCATATTTCAATTAGCCCAGGATAACTATCTATTAACCAAAGTTTTAGGAAAAGTATAAAATTTATGCCACGGGAAATTTTTATCTTCGTGGGCTAATATTATTTATGGCCGACGGGTATGCATATATACTCGTGGCAAATATATACTTTTCACAAGAATAATTTGCTCGCGTGACAAATTTTAGCGCTTAGCATGTGTAGTTACCTCTACGTGGACTAATTTAAAACGTTCTGCTGCCACAATAAACAAAAAAAATTTCCGTGGCAATCTTATACGTATGCCATGAGTAGTAACCCTCGTCTGTGGAAAAAAGTAACACTTGCGTGTACAATAGACAATTCACTAGCGGGAAGAATTTTATTGCTACAATTATAGAGATATAGATAATTTCTCAGATGGGCAAACTTAACATTTTTGCCATAACAACAATATTCTGAAGGAAAAACTTACACTTAATGCCACAATATACTAATATTTATTTATGTCACATCACTAGTTGGAAAAATCGCCATAAGTATACTCTCGTTATTTGTACACATAATATTTTTTAGTTAAATTACTTTGTTTGTAACCATCATTTGGTAAAGTTAGTTACATATAACTATTATTTGTAACCAACAGAGTAATGAGATAGTTAAATAAAATTAAAAGTAAACTGGAAAATAGATGTTAGTTACTTATAATGAGATTAAGATAGACTACACCTAATTATTTGTAACTAAATATTAGTATTGATGGTTTATAATAACTTATCAAGAATTTTCAATCTTTTTTTGGAAAAATACAGCAAGCATTTTATGTAGCAAGTGGCAACTTGGAATTCATCTTCCAATCACTTATCACGAGTCGTCTCATTCCCTCATCTCTCAATCGTCCTTTTTCTCCTCCTCCGTTTGACTTTCTCCCTTCTCTCATCTCCATCCATTGTAATTTCAAATATCGCCATTGTGTAGGGTTTTTTCACTGGGGCGCATCCATTGAGACAGTCTCGCTTCATTGTCCAGCTCCATTTGATTTTTTTACCTTTGTATTTTAACCACCATTGTTTTGGGTTATTTAAGTACCATGCATGTTTTTGAGGGGTTGTTGTTGTCTTGATTTTGAACACATATCTCGCTGCTAAATGCGGTTTAATATGGTAAGGTACGTTCTCGCTTTGTTTTCACTAGTTTGTGTTCAAGTTGTGTTCAAGGATTATTGTCTTGAAATTTAGGAATTTATTCGTAGAGATGAATTTTCGAGTATAATCGGGCTGTATTCTGTTCCAATTATATGATTTATGGATTTAGGGTTCTGAAATTTTGTTTGAATGCTTTGAGTTTTTGTTTAGAATTTAGGTATTTGAGTTGCGAGATTAAAGTGATTTAATTAGGGGGTTAGGATTTGAATTAGGGCTCGATTATTGTCAGATTTTGAGCAGGTCGATTTGTTTTGGGCTGTTTTAGGGGAATGGGGTGTAGGGTTAAGTGTTAGAGATTTTTGTGGTGGTAGAAGTTGTTTAATTGAATTTGTTATAACTAAGCATCTAATTGTCAAACTAGATATTTTTCATGGAATTATTTTCACGCTTATATTATATAAGAGAAAATGTGAACACTGATCTGCCTTTGCCCCTTTAATTGTCACTTAATTGAACAAAAATGCTTTAGTAGTTTAACATTTTGAAAAAAAAATTCCAAAATAGTTTACTAGAAATTTCGGTAAGTTTTCTAGTTTTATAGCTTTTATGCCAAAAGCCGAAAAGCATTCATTCATTAATTAAAAGTAACTAGCAGAGTTTGGAGAAGGTAGTCCTTAAGTACAAGTCCATCTCTATACGAATGGAGATTAAGGCATAAGTACAGTTCATGAGATATTAAACAAAGCATTTTTTTCTAACAATCTTAGCTAAATGTCAGCGAAAGGGCCATGTACATTCACCTGTGAATGTGTTCAACTTCTCTCGAGCTTTGCGAGAATTGACTCCTGATATAGCTGCAATATGACGAATTTTCATCTTGTAGGCATAATATTTGCATTTAGACGAGCTAGACAAGCTGCTTTGAAATCCGGAGAGCCACACAATATCGCCAACAAAATTAAGATTAAATTTCAGTTCCTCACCTTATAGCTAACATTCGTCCGCCTAACTCCGAAACAACCCTTCTCTTGCATCAACTATTTTTATGCTTAATACTAAGTACTGCTACCACCGTACACTTTTAGGCAATTCTGTAGCCACCAAGTGGTTATTAGTTTATAGCAATTGACATCGCTGTCATATGATTGTTTGTCATCATTGTAGAATAACTTATAAATAAGGAGAAAAACCAATTTTTACTATCAGGGTACTGCTCATTGTTTGGAAGAATCTTTAAGGTGGCTTGTTGTCGTAATGTTCCTTCCAATCTCAGAGCAACAACTTTCTTAGGTCATCTTGCCTAGAGTACCAATATATAGGGAACATGTACTTTTCATGGAACCAACCTTTGATCAGTCATTTCATTTCCAAACTTCAAAGCTGAGTCCGGGTATGTTCTATTTCAATTTCTTTTGACTACATGTGTAGACACATTAACACCACCGAACAATTCTGTCATACGTTATAGCGTAGGTGACCTTGCCTCTAACTTTTGTCGTGTGTTGCGTTGTCAAATAATTGTTAATTGCTGCTGTCCTGTTTACTGTAGTTGGGTTTCTGCCCACTAAAGGACTACATGGTTACTTATGTTAGACTTATACGAAAGCCCGGTTTTTTGAATCCAATTCTGTGTCTTTCAAGGCTTCTTCTGGGTTTATACTTTTAAAGCTTGAATATGAGTTATTCTTGTTGTTTTTTTAAGTCCTTCATTCAGGATAATTGAAAGTTGCAATGTTGGTCTCATCAGAGCTAGATTATGACGAATTAATATAGGGTATGTCTATGTTTTGTGATAGTGTTTGTGTTATCAAGACATTGACCATCTATGATACTGTGAGTTTGTGCATTTGTTTCTTTATTTGTTTGCACTGTAATTTGGAAGATGGCCCATGGGCTGCTATTTTGAAACTCTAATACTGTGAGTTGACGACAATCACTATCCCTATAAACGTGTACTGATCTTACCAAGTTCAAATTGCTGTGCCAGAAATATTTTGCGTCTTAAACAAGTTTTATTTAGAGCACAAGACCAAAAATAGAGTATAACAGAATGCATCACTAAATAAAAGCTTCAAAACATGCATCAATCTCTTTCTTATACTGTTTGTTTAAAAAAGCTTGTTCAAATTGTGCTTTTCTTTTCTGTTTTTTGTGTTCTTATCTCATTGCACCCTCCCTGTCCTCCTTTATTCTCATTCTTTCACCTCAACTATCTACATTTTCCATCCAACTCTTTACCTTGGCCTAAGAAACTACTGACAAGGAACTATATATTCTTCCTATATATCAATGGTATTTTTTGGTTTCCATTCCTTATACTCGAGTCATACAATTGCTACACGTCCCTCAATGCTTGCACGAAAAAAGTCTGTTGATGCGTTGTTATTCAATGACGTACAAGATGATGGAGTAGATAGGCTTTGTTCATATGATGTTCCTCGATTTTGCTAGCTGCAGACTAGTGATATGTGGTAGGACTTGGTTGTCCGTTATTAGCTTTTCTTCTCTAGTTTATTGCTTTGGTTCCTTCCTACGAGAACTGACCAAGCTTTTGTCTTTAGTATCTTTTAATTTTGTGTTTTCTGAGGCTTCTTTACAACTGTACACTTTGGTTTTCATCTTGTTTGATCTTTTGATCAGTGACATGAAGCTAATATGAGATTCTTCGCCTTTCCCTATTCAACATAAGTAACAGAGCTACATTGGATGAAGCTTATTTAAGTTAAGAGAAAATTTATTTTCATAGCTCTTGCAAGTTGTTATAGTAACGTAATTATCGATAATGTATTGCATCAGAGGGAATATAGAGCTTTGACATATTATAATAAAATACCTTCGACTAATCTCATGATTTTGAATGTGCAGGGGTTTGGTAATATTGGTGAAAGGTTTTTGAAGAGCATAGTTTTGAGCAGCCTTTTATGATCTAAGACATCATATTACTTTTGGAACAGTTCTTCATATGAATGCTAAGACGTCATAATTACTTTTTGTGTGTAATTTAGAAACCTAATATGAATGAATGTATTTCATTTTTATATTTATTTTTTTTAACTTTTAACATATGTAAGTCGTAATGTATCTTTTGTACAATTGATACCAAAATGCTGTAAATGCAATAATTCAAATATTAGTGTAAAAATGGTGTTATAATCATAATAATGGTGCGTGTCTCCAGTATTAGGTCTTTTATTTAGGCTTTGAGTAAATTTTTCTTATGATGTTTAGGTTATCTATCAACTTGAAATGAGTTGCAAATGAGAAACATATAATCTAATGTGCTTCTGGGTGGATAGAAATAGTTATAGTGATGTATTAGCTAAACCGAATCCTATATAATGCAAATCTATTAGACAGTGGAGTTTTTTGGTGGCAATGTTAGCTATAGCCGCATTAATATGTAGCCAGAAGTAATTTAGTTTGTCCAAGATACATTTGTGGTAGAGGTTGTTAGTCCATGGGAGCCAGCTCGTAGCAAACATATATATTTTAGGATACTAGAGTTATTGTGGGCAGTATATTTTTTAGCCACGATATATATTTGGTTGCAAAGCATTTCTAGCTACAATAACACTTGTGGCGTAGTTTTGACCATCCGAGAGATTCATGGCAAATTTTATATTTTAGACCACGAGAGATTTTAATAGCAATTTTAATTTTAGCCTACGATAGACTATTGGGTCAAAACTTTAGTTAGAGGGCCATAATAGAACTTGTGGCAAGGGATTTGATAGCTCATGGAGCCTCGTGGGCATGCTAGTTTTTAGCCATGGTGATAATGTGGCATAAAATTCAAGATAACGCAACACCTGTTGTTTTCCCGGTGGCAAAATCCTAGCCACGACACTTGATCCACAAACAATAATTTGAGAATTCCCCATAGCTTAAATCAAATAGTCCACGGAGAATTTTTAATTGTGCCACAATTCTTAATGTGGACAAAGATGCAATTTTGTGTTGTAGTGTGATGCTTTCTGCCTATTGCTGCTGATGCGTCTGTTTTTATGCTGCCCTATCCATTACCATCCCCGAGGGCACGGACATGAACCATCCGTTGTATCATACGTACCCTAAGTGCTGTCCTCGCAGCTGTGAATGTTTCTAAGTCAGGTTGCGACCTATCTAAGGCAGCCTCATAGCAGTCGGGGGGTCTAACACCCCTCTAGTGGGCTTGCCGCACTTCGACAAATAACCATCCCAGACATCCCTTCGTGTCGCATCACTACCTGTTCTAAACTTAGGTGTAGTTTGCGGCTTGTTTTGTGGCGATACGTTACAAAGGAAGGCTAAGTTGTGGAAGATAGACCAAGAAGATGGCAAATGGGTGAGGAAGCCTAAAGGTGAGAGCTTAGGTGCAAAGAAGGACGACGTCAAGGAGTAAGAAGAGGCGAGGAAGGAGTGATTGCTTTTTTCCACAACTCTTGTTTAAATTAATGTTTGTTTTATTAATGAGTTAATAAAGTGATTGGCCTACGAGCCACTTTTGCATGTAATAAGTGAACTTTGAAGCTTGAAGTTTCCTTTTGCATTGTACTTACTCAACTTTAATTACAAGTAGTAATAAATTACAAACTTGCATTGTTTTTTATACATTGTTTTTACATTGAGCATGTTGAAGAAAACTTCGTCCAATTGCCGCTTGACTGTTGTTCACTTGCTAACCCAAAACATGTAGGGCACTTGTTATTGTGGCCGAGCTCTAGGGCGAGGCTACCTATGTATCCCATAAGGAATCAGGCCATCCGTATTTTTGATGCAAGGTGTTATTGTATTTTTGAGACGCGGTGCGCGTGTATGCATTAGACGTAGTATTTCTTGAGCTGGTCTAAGTTGGTGAGGTTGTAGAAATTATCACCATTTGTGTCCATTAGTTGAACTGTCTCTTTTGGTAAGATCTTTTAACAACGTAAGAACCTGCACAATTAGGACGAAATTTTCCTCGAGGATCTAGGACTGTTTTGCGAAGTGCATTAGGAACTAAATAACCTTCTTTAATGCCTCGTGAATGAACTCGCTGATTGAAATACCGTTCGACCCTCTTTTGGTATGCTTGTACATGATGCAAGGCTGCTAGCCGTTTTTCGTCGAGCAAAGATAACTCGTCTAATCTCGCCCTTACCCGTTGTGCTTCTGGGAGTTTGCTTTTTGGGACAATGCATAAAGGCGGGATCTCTAGTTCTATTGGTTGAACAACTTTGGAACCATAGACTAGTGAGAATGGAGTAGCTCCCGTTGAATTGCGAATAGAGGTCCTGTAACCCCATAGAGCGAAGTGTAGCTTTTGCGGTTAATCTCGATAATTCTCCGTCATCTTAGAGATAATTGTTTTGAGATTCTTATTAGCTGCTTCAACAGCCCCATTGGCTTGTGGCTTGTATGGTGATGACTTGTGGTGCTGAATCTTATATTTGGCAATCAGATCCGCACACTCAGCTTAAAAGTGGGTGACGTTGTCACTAATGATTTCGTGAGGAGCCCCATTGCGACAAATGATGTTGTTTTCTATGAATTTTGCCACGTTCTTAGCTTGGAGCTTAGCATATGACGCTGCTTCGACCCACTTTGTGAAGTAATCTATGGCAGCAAATGTGAATTCATGGCCTCCTTGCCCGGGCGGCGTAATCTTCTCTACTATGTCTATTCCCCATGTAGAGAAAGGCCACGGAGAGACAAATGTGGATATGAGAGACGGAGGAACATGCTGCGCATTGGAGTATTTTTGGTAGGTGTCGCATGTACAGACGTATTGCATGCAATACCTTTAATGGTCGTCCTGTAATACCTCAACTTGATGATCTTAGAGACCAGGAGCCTGCTATTCATGTGGGTGCCACAAATTCCGTCATGGACGCGCTCCATGATCGTTTTGCTTATTTGTTGAGTGTTGCAAAGTAGGTGAAGACCGTTGTAGTGGCGCTTGTAGAGTTCCCCACCTTAAAGTAGGTACTAAGATGCGAGATGCCTCAGAGATCTTTGTTGCTTTTTTGTTGCATTAGAAGGATATTCGCCAGTTTCTTGGTAGTCCTTGATGTCTTTGTATCATGGCTCTTCTGGATCGAGGTTGGGCACCTCATTTGTTTCATCTAAGGTGCAAACGTATGCTGGTTCTTGTCTTCGTTCAATGACTAAGGGCATTTGGGTCACTGTACTCGGGATTCGCACCATGGATGCGAGCATTGCTAGTGCATTTGCAAATTGTTTGTCTTCGCGCCGTAGGTAGGTGTAGTCGACTTCGTCTACCTGGGATGCAATGTTCTCAAGATAGGACAGATACGGAGCAAGGCTTTCACTTCGTACCTTCCATCGTCCTGAAATCTGGTCTATGATGAGTGATGAATCACCATATACCCGTAATCTCTTAACTTTAAGTGCAACGACAACTTATAATCACAGAATACGTGCTTCGTACTCTACAGCGTTGTTAGTGACATCGAAGTCGAGCTTGACGGGAATTGGGGTGTGCTCTTCTTGTGGTGAGATTAGAAGCACTCCAACTCCACAACCTTTTTGATTAGATGCACCATCGAAGTATAACGACCAACTGTCTTCCTTGGTCATCATAAGTTCCTCATCTAGAAAGTTAAAGTCCTCAGGAAGGACTTTGTCTGGAGAGTCTGCTAAGAACTCGGAGACGATGCTACCTTTGATGGCTTTTGTGGCACCAATTAAGGTCAAATTCGGCAAGCATAACCATCCATCTAYACATYCGTCCMTTGKKTGCTGGCTTTTCAAAGAGGTATTTCAGAGGATCCCCTTTGCATACAATGTGTACGGTATGTGTGAACAAGTAATGTCGAAGCTTTTGCGATGCCCACACTAAAGCCAAGCATAGTTTCTCCAGGGTAGAGTATCGTTCCTCGTATGGAAGGAACTTTTTTCTAAGGTAGTAAATAGCATTTTCCTTGCCGTCGATTTTTTGAGCGAGCATTGCTTCAACGATGGTGCTTGTTGCAGTAAGATAGAGCCGTAATGGATGCCCAGGGTGAGCAGGAGCCAACACAGGAGGATTGGTGAGGTATTCCTTGATTCTATCGAAGGCTTGTTGCAACTATCATCCTATTTCTTGGGTGCACCTTTCTTCAGTTTCTTGAAGATGGGTTTACAGACCATTGTGAGCTTGGATATGAACCTGCTGATGTACTGGAGTCGACCCAAGAACCCTCAAATCTCCTTTTCATTTTGTGGTGACCTTAGTGACATGATTGCTTTGATCTTTTTTGGATCGATATCGATGCCTCGAGAGTTGATGATAAAACCTAGGAGCTTGCCAGAAGTGACTCATAATGCGCACTTTTGCGGATTGAGATGCATGTTGAATTGTCGGAGTCTCTGAAAGAACCTCCTTAGTGCAAGGGTATGTCCTTCATGGTCTTTTGACTTGACGATCATATCGTCGACATCAACCTCTACTTCTTTGTGTATCATGTCATGAAGCAGAGCAGTGGCAACTCCTTGATATGTGGCGCTTGGATTTTTGAGGCCAAAAGGCATCATAGTGTAACAGTATAGCCCCCACAGGGTGGTGAAGGTTGTCTTTTCCATGTCTTCTTAGGCCATTTTAACTTGATTATACCCCGCATATCCATCCATGAATGAGAGCAAGGCATGATCTGTTGTGTTGTCTACGAGAACGTCTATGTGCGGTAGAGGGAAGTCATCTTTCGGACTTGCTTTGTTTAAGTCACGAAAATCTACACACATTCGAACCCGTTCATCTTTCTTAGGTATTGGAACCACGTTTGCTATCCATTGAGGGTAATTGACAACCTTAATGAAGCCTACATTGTGTTGTTTAAAGACTTCCTATCGAATGTTAAGGCAACACCCGGTTTCATGCGACGGAGCTTTTGTTTGACTGGTTTAGTCCCCTCTATGAGCATAATTCTGTGTTGTGCGATGTCTGGATCAATCCCTGGCATGTCTTCATAGGACCAAGCAAAAACATCTCGAAATTCTTTCAGTGTTGCAACCAGTTCATCCCTTTCTTGCAGACTAAGCGTCAGACCAGTCTATATCTCCCGCAGCGTGTCGTTGTTGGAGATGTCTACATTTTCTGTTTGCTCAATGATGGAAGTTTTCTTTTCGTGCACTTCCATTGCCTTTATTAACTCATTGTGGTTTTGTTTGTTTTCGAGTTGTGAATTAAAGTAATCATAAGAAGAAAAAGAGAAGTAAGCAGAAAGGAGCATGTTATTAAACTCTGAAGAGAGTACAGATAAGTTTGTCTCTAAAGTGACTTGATTGACAAGGGAAAAGGGGATACTAGGCTCTTTGACATACTCAGGAGGACACTCCCTAGGACTAGCTATCTTAGCTTCGATGACACTAGAATTAGACTCAGTCTCAGATTCAATATCCTCGAGCATTGGTTCTTCGCCCATGGTGCACTTGATGACCTTGCCACCTGGAATAGTGATCTTCACGGTTTTGCGCCAACCATGAACCAAGCCTTCGACTGGTGTGATGAGAGTGGTGGGATCGAATGCTTCCTAGACCATTGCCATGAAAACCTCTTGTTCAGTTGGAGGGGTAATTTCGTGGCCAAACAGGAATCCCAAACCTTGTGCTTCGAGGCCATCTAGGGCAGATTCCTTGCTTATGGGGACAGGGTCCCCGTCTACAAAGTTGCAGTCATTGAAAATCTCAAATTCTGGATCGCCATCCGTTACCTAGACATATTGCTTAGAGCCTTTGAGAGGAAAGGGGAGACGGCCGCTGTCTATCAAGTCTTAGACTGCTTCCCTCAATGTATGACATTCTTCGGTGTCATGGCCATGTTCTCTGTGGTACTTGCAAAACTTATCTTTACTCCATTTAGGAGGCCTTTTCTCCAAAGGAGGATTCGGGGTAGGGCCTTTTGGAGAAATGAAGCCAATCGCCTCGAGGTGCTCAAGGGCTTGGGCATAGGGCTTGTTTATCCTATTGTATTTGCGCTTATTGCGAATTGCAGGTGCCTTCACCATAGTCTTGATTTAAAGAGAATCATCGATCCTCTTCATTGCTTTGTTTATGTGAGAGGTGATGACCTCCACCATATTGGTCGTTGGCTTTGGTTCAGTGTCATTCTCGCTAACTAATTCTTGCAAATTGTTGTCTAAAGAAGTTACTTCTCCTTTGGATAGAACCCGGTCTACGTAGTGCTTAAAGATTCCATGGATCACTTCCTCAAGAATTTCAAGGACTTGGGCGTTGTACTTCTCTAGTTGAGCGACTCGGGAAGCCAATAAGTTGAGGGTCTCATTCAAATCAGCTAAAGTCAAGTCCATTTGAGTGTCTTCACTATCCATTAGTGCAGTGGTGTTGATTGACGGAGTGCTGCTTGAGAACCGTGGAACCAACCCTGTTTTTACGAGCTCAACCGTTGGTGCCTACCCTGTTTGCACATGGACCAAAAGTTAAGTTCCATGTCGGATTAACCTGTGATGCAATGCATGTCTTAGTAGTGATCATTCCCATGCCTATTGACTGACTCAAAAAATGTAAAAAGTGCATGAACGTCAGAAATTTGCCTTTCGCCTTTTTATTTTCATTTGTCACCTTTTATTTTGTCACTTTTTTTTCGTTTTTGTTTTTGTTTACAATTGTATGACTTAACTAGGACGCAACGCCTAATGATTCTAGTTTACAACCACTTCGACATTACGACGCCTAAGGAATGATCACCTTACTATGTGAGGACTGTTACATGACTCAATGACTTGTTTGTTATGAATGCAAAGCTAGGGTCCTTAGTCTAAAAGCACGTAGCACGTTGTCATGCTAGCATGAACCCTATATGAAAAAGAAAAATAAAAGTCCTGTCACCTAGTGTCAATTGCTACGCTATCGAACGGGTCAGTCCGGCTGTCCAAAAGGGTCCCATGACTAGGCTCAGAATGGTCCTTAACACATCTATCCTGCTGTGATGATCAAAGGAGGTCTAAACCATTACGGCTTTGTAGAGCACGCAACCGCGCGTCATGGTGGGGATGGGCATCAAGCTTAAGAGTTGGTTACATAGGTAGTGCACCAGCGCCAATCATAAGCGAGCCCCGCCGGTCTTGTCTCAAGTGTAGAACACACTTATATGAGACGTGATGCATAGAAAACGGAAAATCAGTGCCAACAACCTAAGTTCCGTGTAATGCAGCATGCCTAAAACACAATGCCGTCTTTAGGATGTTGAAATCACATAACAAATTCGAGTATTGCCCACACATCACTAAAGGTAATAGCTTTAGTGAACTCCACAATGAAGTCGCCAGAAAACTGTACGGGCGCTGGGGCGTCACCAAGCCGGACTAGGTCCGGTCCCTCTGCTCCGGGGGGTACAATTTAAGGGCGGCTCAGTTTCTTTGCTAGAATTGAATTCTTGCTTTTGCATATTGTACGTGAGTATGCCTGGGGTTGTGTGTTTATACTCGAAATGAGTAAAGGAAGTCGCCACCGCATTTCTTTTGGGAAGCTGAGGAACCCGTTTTAAGCCTTGCCTATAATTTCATAAAGCAAGGTGAAGGACTCTACTCAGTAGTGTAAAACACCCCCCCCCCGCGCATCTAGCAGCCTCTACTCGAGGCAAGGAAAAGAGCCTTTGAATGTGTTTAGATGTGTTCGAATTTTGTTTGAGTGTGTTTGTGAGAGAGAATAAGAGAGAGAGAGAGAGAGAGAGAGTTGGACGACTGAGAAAGAGTTCATCCGAGAGATTGATCAGGCACCAAATGAATAGAGAGGCCCCCTATTTATAGACAAGGGTCGAAATCGGCCAAAACAGGCAAATTTTGGGCGCAATTACACCCAAAACTGGGCGTAATTGCGCCAAGTATCAGCCTGGATTTCGGCCGATTTTCCTTGCCTCGAATAAAATGATTGCGATGAAATAATATCGTGATATAATCATACGTGATTTTATAGGATTATAATATGATATTATTGCGATTGCGTCGGATATTATTGTGATATTCGAGATTGCTTTACCTCTGATAGCGAGATCGTAATGAAATAATATCGTAATATAATCTTATAAAATATATACGTGATTTTATTCGATTATAGTTGATATTATTGTGATTATGGTTGATATTATCATGATGCTCGAGATTTTTGGCTTCCTCGGGACGCGTTTCTCGAGGAGAAACTTCCCGAGATGGCCCGCTTTGCTCGGTTTCGCTTTTTTGCTTAAGAAATTCATAAATATTAAAACATAAATTGAAAAATTATGGAAAAAATATGTAAAATTCCATGTGACAAATAGTGTGTTTTGCTAAAATTTCGTGAATTTTGGAATTGTTTTCATAATTTAATTAATTATCGCAAAATTAATTAAATTGTTGAAAATTCCGAAAATTGCCAAAAATGCTTTGAAGAATTCAGAAAAATTCCAAAACATTGTTCATAAATAAGTTAAAATTATTTGAAAATTAAAACTCATTTTTTGAGGTGTTAAATACCCGGAAGTGGTGTCTTAGTGCAAGGGAATATTTCTTTTTTAGGGCCTATCAGGGTCCTAGCTCTCTCGATTTGACTTGTGTGTTGCGAGGGGTGTTCAGAAAAATACCTTGTTGAAGAAGTGACAAGGTTTTAGCATTTTTTTCGAGAGTCTTCAAATCTGTACTTGTGTATTCAATCTCCTTTTTCTAAGTACCATTAGAATTGCTAGCAACCTTCTTTAGTCCATTCCTGATTATCATCCAACACTCATAGTCAGTGCCAATAATAATGTTCTTGTACGGGTGTGGGGCGTCATCGGGCCGGACTAGGTCCGGTCCCTTTGCCCCACGGGGTATAGTCTCGATGAGACACCGTATTGCAAAGAATTGAATTCTTGCTATTTTGCAAAGTATGAGTATGGCTCGGCATTAATGGTCGTGGATACTCGAAATCGAATAGAGGAAGTCGCCACCGCACTTCTTTCGGGAAGCTGTGGAACCACTTTTAAGCCTTTCCTATAATTGCATATAGTAAGGCGTAGGACTCCATGTCTGGTCGCGCACCAAGTTAGGATTAGGGGACGAGGGTAAGGGCGAAGTAGTGCACAACAACCCCCCGCATCTAGCGGCATCTACTAGGTCTCATTGCAAATTCACCAATTGTAACATCGAAAAACACATATGTCCGTAATAATGTTGAGTTGTTACTAGGAGACTTAATTAATACATGTAACGACTATTAATAGTTGTCGCTTTGAATTAGGTCAAGATTCAAGGACCCTAAACCAATTGTCCATCATTATCTTATTAGGCGTGAAAAGCAATTAATAGGTCTTTGATTTAGCAAGAAGTAATGGTGATTGAAAAATATGCACAAGAACAAGAATATACAAGGAGGAATAAGAAGACTTACCTCGAATCGCTTTCCAAGATAAGACAAAGAAAACAATAGTTAGATTGACATTGAATCGCCTTGTTAATTGCTATTTACATGAGAAAATCAAAGAAGAAAGTTAGTATTGACAGTAACATTGAAATTGAATTGAAAATAAAGAAAATAAAGGTTTTTTTACATGTTAATTAATGTAGAATAATTGTTTAATCCATATTACATGATTAGTAGTGAATGAAAATAAAAAAACAAAAAAAAATGAAAAATTGAAGAGAAGAGAGAAGAAAGGGATGAGTTCTATGAGTTTTGTGGCCTCATGGATTATACTAACAACGCGTGGTCGAAACAATCTTTGAAAAAGTTCCTAGAATGCCTAAATCTCTTGTATTCAATGTGTTTAGAATTTGGAAGAATTTTGAAGCAGTTTTTGGAATTGAATTGAAAATGAAATTGAAGTGTTTCTGGAGTGTTTTGAGAGAAAATGTCACTGAGGATTTGTTATAACTCCGAATTGTATGAAATGAATGCCAAAACGTCCTATTTATAGCCCTCTATCACGTGAAATCACATGACGTGGGTGTAATAGTGCCCAAGTGGGCGTAATTACGCCCAAAAAACTTGCTAAATTTGCTTGATTTTTCTTGCTTTTTTTGTGTTTATTTGTCGGTTTAATTAATTTAGGCTTTGAACCGCTTGCCAAGATTGTGTGAGAAGCTAGAGGATGTACCTAGACATCCTTGGGGAGCAAGCCACGAGCTTGGATGGTTCGGGAAGCTTCAGGAACACCCCATTTCGCTAAGTTGCGCATTTTGCTTAAGAAATTCATAAATATTTATCCACAAGTCCAAAAATTCTAGAAAGCATATGTAAACATTCTTTGAAAAATATAGTGCATTGTGTTAAAATTTTGAAATATTTGGAGCTGTTTTGTTAATTTAATTAATCATCGCAAAATTAATTAAATTATCGGAAACTCTGAAAAATTGCAAAAGTGTATAGAAAAATTCTAGAAAAATGTCTAAAAATAAGTTAAAATTATTTTGAAATTAAAAATTATWTTTAAGGGTGCTTTACMCAAYAATAGGTGCTRTGGCTTTGCAAATCAAGARTATATGGCATTGTTTGAGGCAYTTGTTCTTTAGAATTGGACCAATTGCAATGTGGTATAGTTATATCATWGGCCTTTATGGAGGGACAAATGTAGGTATCTACWGAAYCCCCCCTACTTTGGCTGTGACTGTAGAGATTTGACTCTCATAAGACAGTAGTCAAAGMGCTCGGTACCTGCAAAACAAAGGTTAGTTTTACCTGCACCTATGGGTTTAATAGCTTTCGGAAGCTCCTCGTTCCTCCAGCTTGATCTTGAAAATGAATTGCCTCCAAAAGTATTTTAGGTTCGTTAATTGGAGAAGTTTTGACAAGCATGCAAGTTTAGTGTGACAATCAAGATGACACATATTTATGTGCATATGCAATCCGACAAAGCTCAGGTTTTTTATGAGTTTGAGATTTGAATTTGATTGGTTTGTAGTTTGAGATTGAATTTGAAGGACCATCCACAACGACTAAATTGTGGGCTAAAGTTGAAGAAAAATCATCCACAATGGTTAAATTGTGGGCTAAAATCGAGGAAGGGTGATCCACAATGGTTAAATTGTGGGCTAAAATTGAAGAAAGAAATGTCCACAACGGTCAGGATTGTCATGGGCTAGAAATTGAATGAAGGATCATCCACAACGGCCATGATTGTTGTAGGCTAAGGTCATTCACAACGATCAAGATTGTTGTAGGCTAAGGTCTTCCACAACAGTCAGGAATGTTACAGGCTAGGGTCATCCATAACGGTCAGGATTGTTGTAGGCTAAGGTCATCCACAACGACCAGGATTGTTGTGGACTAAGGTCATCTACAACGGTCAGGCATGTTGTGGGCTAACATTTAACATCCACAATGGTTAGGATTATTGTGGGCTAAGATTGAACATCCACAATGGTCAAAATTCTTGTTGGCTAGAATTGAACATCCACAATGGTCAGGATTATTGTGGGCTAGAATTGAACATCCACAATGGTCAGGATTATTATGGGCTAGAATCGAAAGAGGATCATCCACAACGGTTAAGGTTGTTGTGGGCTGAAGGTTGAACACCCACAATGGTCAGGATTATTGAGGCTAAAGTTGAATGACCATAACGATCAGAGTTGTTGCAGGCTAAAATTGAACATCCACAACGATCAGAATTGTTGTGGACTAGGATTGATGTCTTATAACTATCAGGTTTTCAGAGCTTTGAAGTTGAAATTGAGATCTTACGAAGATCAGTTCTATCGCAAAAGAAACATAGACCTACAACTATTAGGGTTGTTGTAGAATTGCAATGACCAGTTTTATTGCAAGTGGATCGAAGACCTGCAACAATCAGGGGTGTCGTAAGTAGACTATGGAAGTGAAATTGAGTTGGATAATGATGACTCAATGTCGTTTTGAGATTAGGTTTGACTTTGAACTTTGAGTTTGAAATTGACCTTGAACTTTGACTTTGACTCTGGACTTGATTTTGACTTTGGTTTGACTCGAGGAAGACTAAGACCGAGGTCTAAGAGTGGAGCTTTCTATGCCTAGACATGAGTGTGACCTTTAAATTGATGTTGATCTTGAGGTTGGAACTGGATAAGCTACCCCCCAAGAGAGGATTAATTGGAGTTGGAAGTGTTGAGGTGTGTTGAACTTGATTTTGAAGAGACCATGGACATGGACCACTCGAGGTAGCTTGCATAATGAATAGACCCCCCCCCCAACTTGAAGTTGTCGTTTGGAATGATATGGGCACTAAGCCCCCCATGTTGWTTGAGTCGAAAGGGTCTAATGGGTCAATTAAAGAATGGGCTAGAGTTCGAAAAATAGAAAAGGTTAAAATTTGTGACTAAGGGTTGACACAAATGTAAGGCTGACACAGTTGGTCTTGAGATGTTGGATCGAAATTAAGTCTATGTCAGGATCTAGACTAGAAGGGGTATTTTCGAATTATAGAGAATCGAACCACTCATTGAGATGAACCTCGATTTATTTTTACTAATTTGGTTGGACCTCGATGTGAGGCTACCTACGTATCCTTGCYGAATCAGACCGATTGTAGTTCGTGAGGTCATGTGTGAAAGTGATGGACAATGCTCATTTGGAAAGGACTTTGAGGTTGTAATGTTGGCTTGGTTTTCTAGGTGTGAGGCTTGAATTGTAATTTGATTTTGCATTGTATTTTGACAAGCTATTATCTTTTGAACTTTGAATTGGAGTTTGATTTTGATTTAAAGTTGACTTCAACATCACTTTAGCTTTTGAGGCTTTGAATTGAATTTTTCTTTGAAATTTGCTTGTCATTGTTTGGTATGGTATTTTGAATGGTATTTTGATGTGTGTATGAAATGAAATGGCTAGTAAGCTCAAAAGGGTTGCAATGGATATTTGATGTTTTTGTAAGGTGAATGGAGGGAAAAGGATCGTTTTTGTGGTGCTATGAAAGAGGGCCTCTCGAGCATGTCCGTTTCGATTTTGTTTTTTTTTTTTGAATTTTTTTACGGTCATTGAATAGTATGAGTCTCATCAATGAATTGAAAATAGAAATTGGACTTGAGAAGAGAGGGGTCCATTTTATTGATATTGAATTGAAATGTGTGAAGGCTTATTGAGATGGAGACTATCCTAGTTGACATAGACTCAATGTTAGAAGAAAAGAAGGGGGTATTGTTGCTAGGACTGTGAATCTTGTTGACTCAATCTAATGGGACTATGTCTCGAACTTGTGAATTGTAACTTGTCATGGTCAATGGTCTCAACCTCCTTGGAGCGAGCTCGCCTTGATGGTATACATCTTGTGTGCCTAAGACATAGAAGCTCCACATGACTCATAGATAGGCTATTTGTGGGTTGGTTTTAGGTCGGGCTATTTGACTTAGGCTTGAACCTCCATCTAGTTTGAGGTATCAAAACCTCTTGAACTTGACATTAATTTGGGACTGGACCAAACTTGAACCTCCATCTGGGTTGAGGCACTTAGACCTAGACTTAAATTTTAGGCTTGAATGTTGGGCTTGGGTTGACTAGTACCTCGATCTGGTTTGAAGTACTAAGGGGTTTTGGACTTGATTTAGGCTTGACACTTGTACTTGACTTGAAATGGATTGGACTTGAATTAGAAATGGATTAGCACCTTGGTTTGTATTAAGGCACTTGGACTTAAAGGAGGAAGTGTCACCTTTGGGGACAATAGCAAAGGTTTGATCAAAGGTATAGGTAAGGTTAGTATGACACTTTCACAAGCAATTGATAATGTATATTTTGTTGAAGGTTTGAAACAAAACCTCTTGAGCATTTCTCAACTATGTGACAAAGGAGTTTGTAATTTGGAACCAATCTTTCTCACATAGTCAACACTGAAACAATAGAACTGGTCTGTAAGGAGTTTAGACACAATAATGTTTACATAACATTCTTGAGTCAGATTCCTAAGACCAGTGACACTTGTGTTAGTGTTGTAGAGAATGACCATTGGTTGTGGCACAAGAGACTTAGACATGTAAGGTTTTCTTTCCTAAATAAACTACGATCTCAGGACTTAGTTATAGGTTTACCTAACACTAAGTTTGCTGCAGATCTTATTTGTGATGAGTGTGCTAAATGTAAGCATGTCAAGTCCTCTTTTCAGCCAAAGAAGGTTGTAAGCACTACTAAACCATTCGAACTTGTAAACATGGATTTGTGTGGGCCCATGCATGTGCAAGGCCGAAATGGCTATAGTTGTGTGTGTGTGTGTTAGCTTATGATTACTCTTATTATACTTAGACAATTTTTCTGAAATTTAAAAATAATACTTTTGAAGAATTTGWAATCTTGGTTAAACAAGTCCAAAACAAGATTAATCATCAACTGGTCTCTATCCGGTCTGATCATGGTTTTGAATTTGACAATATCAGCTTTGTAACCTACTYTAATGATCATGGTGTATCTCACAWTTTTTGAGCTCCRAGAACTCCACAGCAAAATGMAGTAGTTGAGAGGAAAATTCGCACTCTATAAGAAATGGCAYGAACAATGCTTCWAGAGAATGGTTTGCCTRAAAATTTCTAGGCTAATGTTGTGAGTACTGCATGRTATATWTTGAATAGGGTAATGTTGAGACCGCTACTGAAGAAAACTCCTTATGAGKTCCTTAGGGGAAGAAAACCAAACATTGCATATATACATGTTTTTAGGTGCAKGTGCTTTGTACACAACAATGGTAAATCCAGTTTGGAAAAATTTGACCCTAGGAGTGATAAGGAAGTTTTCGTTGGATACTCTTCACATAGCAAGGCATACAAAGTTTTCAACAAAAGAASCTTGTGTGTTYAATAAAGTATCCATCTTTGATTTGATGAGACTAACATGTTCAGCAAGCATGTGCAGGTTGATGATGCCGGTGAGTTCGAGATTGGTATGCTGAACTTTACGGAAGCTAAGGAAGGAGAAGGTGTTGAACAAGGCTCACCACACAACTCTCCTAGAGAGAAGCTAAGATTCTAGTCTGACACAAAATTAAGTAGCTTAAGAGGTAAGGGAAGGAGATATATAGTGACTCAGAGGCTCATCCACACGAAGATGATGTAGCTAAGACCACTATTGAGACTGGTTCACCCGTTTAAGATKACAATGACATAGGGGGAACCAGTGCAAGAACAGGTTCAACAGTAGGAAGCACAAATGAAATTTCTAATATGAACAAATATTTTAAGTATAAATCCTCTTATCCTACTGATCTCATCATTAGTGACATTAACAAAGGGGTGCTGACAAGGAATTCTACTTTACAAAACTTTGTGCTTTCTATTCCTTCTTATCAAATGCTGAACCAATTGACTATAAGGTTGCTTTAATGGATCCATGTTGGGTTTTGTCCATGCTAGATGAACTCAACCAGTTTCAGAGGAATAAAGTGTGGCATCTTGAACCCGGGAAGGAAAATATGTCTGTTATTGGAACAAAATGGGTGTTCAGGAACAAATTGGACGATTAAGGAATTACCGTCAGAAATAAAGCTAGGCAAGTGGTTCAAGGGTTTAATCAATAGGAAGGAATTGATTATGATGAAACCTTTGCTCCAATAGATAGTGATGCAATCAGGATTTTAATTTCATTTTGCTGCCCATATGAACTTCAAACTCCTTCAAATAGATGTTAAGACAGCCTTTCTCAATGGCTATTTGAAAGAAGATGTTTTTGTGGAATAACCCTCTGGATTAAAGGATAGTAACTTGCCAAACAATGTTTTTTAACTTGACAAAGCTCTTTATGGTCTCAAACAAGTTCCTTGAGCATGGTATGAGAGACTATCCATTTTTCTTCTAGAAAATGGTTACAAGAGAGGTTCGGTTGACAAGACACTATTCTTGAAAGAAGGGGGAATTGATCTGTTAGTGGTCCAGATATATGTTGATGATATTTTTTTCGAAGCTACTAATCCCGATTTGTGRGATGAGTTTGCAGATTTGATGAAGAGTGAGTTTGAGATGAGTATGATGGGAGAACTTGGGTTTTACTTAGGGCTTCAAATCAAGAAATCAAAAGATGGAATCATGATCTATCAACAGAAATATCTTAAGGAATTGTTGATGACGTATGGTTTGCAAGATAGTAAATCATATGAAATACCTATCCCAACTTCTATAAAATTAAGCCTTGATGAGAAGGGAAAAGACGTTGAGGGTAAGCTATACAGAGGTATGATTGGCTCATTACTCTACTAAACAGCTAGTAGGCTAGATATAGTGTTTTTAAGTAGTTGTGTGCTAGATTTCAAAGCAACCCTAAAGAATCTCACCTAAAAGATGTTAAGAGAATTCTGAGATATCTCAATGGTACTGATGATATGTGTTTGTGGTATCAAAGAGGCAGTAGCATGAGTCTTGTTGAATACTATAAATACATACATTTGTCCCTAGCCCAAAACGTCCAATGATAAGACACCCCTCCCAACACACAAGTCAATTCGAGAGTGCTAGGACCTTGACAGGCCCTAAAAAAGACAGATTCCCTTGCACCGGAAACCTATTCCAGGTATTTAGCACCTCAAAAGATAAGTTTTAATTTTCAAATAATTTTAACTTATTTTTAAACATTTTTCTAGAATTTTTCGAAATTTTTCTGAATTTTTGTAAGTATTTTCAACGATTTTCAGAATTTTCAACAATTTAATTAATTTTGTGATAATTATTTAAATTACGAAAACAATTCCAAAATTTGCAAAATTTTAGCACAGCACCCTATTTTTCACAAGGAATTTTTACATATTTTTGCCATAAATTTTCAATTTATAGTTTAATATTTATGAATTTCTTAAGCAAAGACGTGAAACCGAGCAAAGCGGGCCATCCCGGGATTTTCGCCTCGAGACACGCGTCCCGAGGGAGCCGAAAATACCGAGCATCGTGGTAATATCAGCCATAATCACAATAATATCAACTATGGTTGTATAAAATCGCGTAGATATTTTATACCATTATATTACGATATTATTTCATTACAATCTCGCTATTCGAGGTAAAACAATCTCGAATATCGCAATAATATCCGACGCAATCACAATAATATCGAATACTAATCGTATAAAATCACGTACGATTATATTATGATATTATACAATCATAATCACGCTATTCGAGGCAAGCAAAATCGGCCAAAATCCGGGTCGATATAGGGCGCAATTGCGCCTTAAAATTCCCTATGTTGGCCGATTTCGACCCTTACCTATAAATAGGAAACTCTTATATTATTTCACAACTTTGGACGAGCATTCTCTCCCTCTCACTCTTCTAATTCTCTCTCATTCTCTCTCAAAAACACTTTCAAACACTTTCAAACATAGTTCAAACACATAAAAGCATATTCAAAGGCTCTTTTGCAATAGATCCAAGAGGTTTTCAAGGGTTCGAAGGTTCGACAAGGGTTCCTAAGGGTCCGAGGCAGCGTTCTTGGTCTTCGACATCGTGTTGCGAGGTAGATTTGAGGCCTACGTCTCAATTCTAAACCCCCTTTTGCATGATTGATTAGAAATTTGACTTTCTATGTAATTTGCATGTTATATTGACTAACAAACAATTCGGCAATTCGAATTAAAAGTAACCTTAAGGCATAACTTTAAATTCCTCATACTAGTGCTTGCATGCTTGTCTCACAACCATAATATGCTTTAACAAAGACCTGCAAATTTCGTGTTTCACGCCTAATAAAATAACTATGGACAACAGGCATTAGGCTCCTAGAATACGGAATTAACAACACATGCCACAATAAACTAGACACTATTTGCATAGTATTCTGTTAAACAACCTGCCTAGTAATATTGCATGCTAAAGGTTTAAAATGGAAAATTGTTTGTTGTTGTCTTTCGGACAATGAACTCGCAATAACTGAGTAGAGGCCGCTAGATGCGGGGAGGTTTTGTGCACTACTTCACCCTTACCCTTGTCCCCTAATCAAGACCTTTGGTGCACTATGGAGTCCTTCGCCTTGCTTTATGCAATTATAGGCAAGGCTTAAAATGGGTTTCGTAGCTTCCCATAAGAAGTGCGGTGGCGACTTCCTCTACTAATTTTGAATATAAACACACAACTCCAGGCATACTCACAATTTGCAAAAGCAATAATTCAATTCTAGCAAACAAACAGAGCCGCCCTTAAATTGTACCCCCCGGAGCAGAGGGACTGGACCCAGTTCGGCCCGGTGATGCCCCGGCGCCCGTACAGTTTTATGGCGGCTTCACTGGGGAATTCACTAAAGCAATTACCTTTAGTGATTTGTGGGAATAGTCAAATAGTTACGCGATTTCAGCGTCCTAAAGACGACATTGTGTTTTAGGCATCCTGCATTACACGGAACTTAGGTCGTTGGCACCGAGTTTCCGTTTTCTAGGCATCACGTCACGTATAAGTGTGTCCTACACTCGAGGCAAGACCGGGGGGCTCGCTTAAGATTGGCGTTGGTGCACTACCTATGTAACCAATTCTTAAGCTTGATGCCCATCCTCACCATGACGCGCGACTGCGTACACTACAAAGTCGTAATGGTTTAGACCTCTTTTGATCATCACAGCAGGCTGGATGTGTTAAGGATCGTTCTGAGCCTAGTCATGGGACCCTCTTGGACACCCGGACTGAACTGTTCGATAACATAGCAACGGACTCTAGGTGGCTGGACTTTTTTTTTCTTTTGCATATAGGGTTCATGGGAGCGTGACAACGTGCTACGTGCTTTTAGACTAAGGTCCCTAGCTTTGCATACATAACAAACAAGTCATTGAGTCATGTAACAGTCCTCATATAGCAAGGTGATCATTCCTTAGGCGTCGAAATGTCGATTTTGTTGTAAACTAGAATCATTAGGCGTTGCCTCTTCTTTGAGTCATGCAATTTTAAACGAACGTAAGACCTTTGAACTTCGCCTTTTCAAAAAAACAATAGAAAAGAAACAAGAACAAAAGAAACAAAAAAATGATGTAAAAAACAAGTGAAAAATGAAAAATAAAAGGCGAAAGGCAAATTTTCGACGTTCATGCACTTTTACATTTTTGAGTTAGTCGATAGGCAAGGGAATGATCACCCCTAAGAAATGCATTGCATTACACGATGATTCGACATGGAACTTAACTTTTGGTCCATGTGCAAACAGGGTAGACACCAACGGTTGAGCTCGTAGACACTGGGTTTGTTGCACGGTTCTCAAGCAACACTCCGTTAATCAACACCATTGCACTATGGCCACAGAAAACTCTATCATCAGCCAGGTTATGGCAAAGTTAGACTCATTTGACGCTCGAATCACTAAGCTAGAATGCAATGTGCTCGAAGCTCTCATTGACAAAACCCCCGAAACTCGGAAGCGTGATGAGCTCGAGTATAAGATGTTGAATGACCGAATCGCTAGCCTTGACAGACTTGTCACTGAGTTAGTCAATGTAATTGACCCTCTCTCCATGCGAATGCACTCTCTTGGGGAAGAATTTGAAGCACTCAAAGCAAGTAACAAGCGCAAGCCTTGCTTAGACTCCGAGGCTCCCAACCTCAACCATCCAATCCAGCTTGATATTTCTACAACAATTCCATCCACCGAAGGGAGACCCACCAAAATCTGCAAAGGCAACGAACATACCACCAAAGATTGTGAAGCATCACGATCCTAAACACTAGAAAAAGTAAGAGGTCGTCGCCCTCCTATACCTACTAAAGTGACAAGGGAGGTCCTCCAAAGCCGCAAGTATTCTCGCCTTGTCTTTTCTGCTGCACGAGCATTCGAACAATTAAGTACCAAAGGGGTCGTCAAACCCATGGAACCTACTCCTGATCCGACTCTTGAAGAAAGACCTGTATGGTGGAACCTAGATAAATACTGCAGATATCATCAAAAGTCATGGCCATGATATCGAAGGTTTCTTCACCTTCAGGAACATTCTGCAAGATATAATCGATGCCAAGGACAAGTCAAGTGGAGGGGTAGATGCCTACATGCTTGAAGAAAACATAACTTCTTTCGACCCTTCCATCCTCATAACACCACCTCCGTAGAGGGAAGTCTCAGATGCCTATCAACCCTCAAGTGATCCCATGATTGGGGACTGCTACAAGAGGGTCATGATCGAGAAGTTAAAGACAAGATGGGATGGTCTACCTTACCCTAAATGGCAAATCCATGAACCACAAGATCACAATAAAAAATCATTGGCTGACCTTCCGAATGATGTGCTCTACAAAATTTGGAAGTTATGTGATGCTAAATCTCTAGGCAGGAGCATGTGTGTATGTCGAGAATAAGGAAAGAAGATTCCCGAATTCATTTGGGATCCATACATCTTAACGGACTTTGAGAAATACCACCTTAATGGATTTTGGGGCGAACCATATAGAGAATACCTTGGCAATTACAGAGGAAACGCTCCTTTCGAACTTCCACCCAAGTTCCCTCTATCATTCTTGTTTTACAGGAAAAGAAGCACATGGTTCAAAGACTCCAGCGACTGCCACTTTGTAGACGGGGATCCTGTCCCCATAAGCAAGGCATCTGCCCTGGATGGCCTCGAAGCACAAGGTTTGGGACTCCTGTTTGGCCAAGAAATCACCCCTCCAGCTGAATAAGAGGTTTTCATGGCCATGACCAAGGAAGCATTCGATCCCACCACTCTTATCACACCAGTCGAAGGCTTAGTTCATGGTTGGCGCAAAACCATAAAGATCACTACTCCAGGAGGCAAGGCCATCAAGTGCACCATGGGCGAAGGACCAATGCTCAAGGATACTGAATCTGAGGCTGAGTCTGAGTCTAGTGTTGTAGAAGCTAGGATAGATAGTCCTATGGAATGTCCCCCTTTCCCTTGTCAATCAAGTCTCTTTAGAGACAAACTTATCTGTACTCTCTTCAGAGTTTAATAACATGCTCCTTTCTACTTACTCCTCTTATCCTTCTTATGATTGCTTTAAATCACAACTCTAAAACAAACAAAACAACAATGAGTTTATAAAGGCAATGGAAGAGCACGAAAAGAAAACTTCCGTCATCGAGCAAACAGAAAAGGTAGACGTCTCCGACAACGACACGCCGCGGGAGATATAGATTGGTCTGACACTGAGTCCAAAAGAAAGGGATGAATTGGTTGCAACACTGAAAGAGTTCCAGAACGTATTTGCTTGGTCCTACGAAGACATGCCAGGGATTGATCCAGACATCGCACATCGTAAAATTTTGCTCATAGAGGGGGCTAAGTCAGTCAAACAAAAGCTCCGTCGCATGAAACCAGATGTTGCCCTTAACATTCGGCAGGAAGTCATCAAACAACACAATGCAGGCTTCATTAAGGTCGTTAATTACCCTCAATGGATAACAAATGTGGTTTCAGTACCTTAGAAAGATGGGCGAGTTCAAATGTGTGTGGATTTTCGTGACTTAAACAAAGCAAGTTCGAATGACAACTTCCCTCTACCACACATGGACGTTCTCTTAGACAACACATCAGATCATACCTTGCTCTCATTCATGGATGGGTATGCGGGGAATAATCAAGTCAAAATGGTCGAAGAAGACATAGAAAAGACAACCTTCACAACTCCGTGGGGGCTATATTGCTACACTGTGATGCCTTTTGGTCTCAAAAATGTAGGCGCCACATACCAACGAGCTGCCACTAATCTACTTCATGACATGATACACAAAGAAGTAGAGGTCTATGTCGACGATATGATCATTAAGAGACCGCGAAGGACATACCCTTGCACTGAGTAGGTTCTTTCAGAGACTCCGACAATTCAACATTGTTTGGCTTTAGTGTTGGCATCGCGAAAGCTTCGACATTATTTGCTCACACATATCATACACATCGAATGCAAAGTGGATCCTCTTAAATACCTCTTTGAAAAGCCAGCAGTCAACGAACGCATGTCTAGATGAATGGTTATGCTCGCCGAATTTGACCTAAAGTTCGTGCCTCAAAAATCCATCAAAGGTAGTATCGTCTTCGAGTTCTTCGCAGTCTCTCCAAACAAGGTCCTTCCTGAGGACTTTGACTTTCCAGACGAGGAACTTATGATGACCAAAGAAGACAGTTGGTCATTATACTTTGATGGCGCATCTAATCAAAAGGAATGTGGAGTTTGAGTGCTTCTAATCTCACCACAAGAGGAGCACACCCCAATTTTCGTCAAGCTCGACTTCGACGTCACTAACAATGCCGCAAAATACGAGGCATGTATACTGAGACTGCAAGCTACCGTTGAACTTAACGTTAAAAGATTACGGGTATATGTTGATTCCTTACTCATCATAAACCAGATTTCATGCCGATGGAAGGTACGAAGTGAAAGCCTTGCTCCGTATTAGTCCTATCCTGAGAATATTGCATCCCAAGTAGACGATGTTGAATACACCTACCTACGACGAGAAGACAGTCAATTCGCAGATGCACTAGCAAAGCTCGAATCCATGGTTCGAATTCCGAGTTCAGTGACCCAAATTCCCTTAGTCATTGTATGAAGACAAGAACCAGCATACATGTGCACTTTAGACGAAACAAATGAGGTGCCCAACCTCGATCCAGAAGAGCCATGGTACAAAGACATCAAGGACTACCTAAAGACTGGCGAATATCCTTCTAGTGCAACCAAAAAGCAACAAAGGGCTTTGAGGCATCTCGCATCTCAGTACCTACTTCAAGGCGGAGAACTCTACAAGCGCCACTACAATGATCTTCACCTACTTTGCATCACTCAACAAGTAAGCAAAAACAGTCATTGAGCACGTCCATGACGAAATCTATGGCACCCACATAAATAGCAGGCTCCTGGCCTCCAAGATCATCAAATTGGGGTATTATTGGACTACCATGGAAAGGGATTGCATGCAATACAACCGTATAAGCGACACCTGCCAAAAATAATCTAATGCACAACATGTTCCTCTGTCTCTCCTATCCACGTTTTGTTTCTCTATGGCCTTTCTCTACATGGGGGATAGATATAATAAGGAAGATTAAGCCGCCCGGGTAAGGAGGTCATGAATTCATACTTGTGGCCATCGATTACTTCACAAAGTGGGTCGAAGTGGCGTCATATGCTAAACTTCAGGCTAAACACGTGGAAAATTCATAGAAAACAACATCATCTGTCACTACGGGGTCCCTCACGAAATCGATAGTGACAACGACACCCACTTTCAAGCAGAATGTACAAATCTAATCGCCAAGTATAAGATTCAACACCGCAAGTCATCACCATATAGGCCACAAGCCAATGGGGTAGTTGAAGCAACTAACAAAAATCTCAAAACAATTATCTCTATGATGATGGAGAATTATCGAGATTGGCCGCAAAAGCTACACTTCGCTCTATGGGGTTACAGGACCTCTATTCGCACTTCAACGGGAACTACTCCGTTTTCACTGGTCTATGGTGCCGAAGAAGTTCAGCCAGTAGAACTAGAGATCCCGTCTCTACGCATTGTCCTAGAAAGCAAACTCCCGGAAGCAGAATGGGTAGGGGCAAGATTCGACGAGTTAGCTTTGCTCGACGAAAAACGGCTAGCAGCCTTGCATCATGTGCAAGCATACCAAAAGAGGGTCGAACGGTACTTCAACCAGCAAGTCAAATCACGAGGCATCAAAGAAGGTGATGTGGTTCTTAAAGCACTTCGCAAAATAATCTTAGATCCTCGAGGCAAGTTTCTTCCTAATTAGGCAAGTCCTTACATTGTCAAAATGATCTTACCAAAAAGGGCAGTTCAACTAATGGACACGAATGGTGATAAGTTCTACAGCCTCACCAACTTAGACCAACTCAAGGAATACTACTTCTATGGCATATACGTGCACCGCATCTCAGCAATACAATAGCATCATACATCAGAACTACGGATGGCGTGATTCCTTATGGGATACGTAGGTAGCCTCACCCAGGGGCTCGGCCACAATAACAAGTGCCCTACTTGTTTTGGGATTAGCATGTGAATAACAGTCAAGCGGTAATTGGACGAAGTTTTCTTCTACATGCACAAAGTAAAAACAATGTATAAAAAGCAATGCAAGTTTGTAATTTATTGCTACTTGTAATTAAAATTGAGCAACTAAAATACAAAACGAAACTTCAAGTTCCAAAGTTCACTTATTACATGAAAAAGCGGCTCGCACGCCAATCACTTTATTAACTCATAAATAAAATAAACATTAAAACAAACAAGAGTTGAGGAAAAAAGCAATCACTCCTTCCTCTCCTCTTCTTGCTCCTTGGCATCATCCTTCTTTGCACCTGAACTCTCACATTTAGGCTTCCTCACCCATTTGCGTCTCTTGGGTCTGTCTTCCATAGTAGCCTTCCCTTTTCCTTTAGCATCCCCTCCAATCATCTCTTTAGGCCCAAGTCTTCTTTTAGCAATATTTGAGTCAATCTTCAAAGGAGGAAATCTTTCACGCCTACTCCAAACGGGAACCTTCTTAGGACCAAGTCTGTCCTTAGCAGAAATAGCTCTAGACTTAGCAACAGGGGTCTCAGTAGAGTCACAGTTCAGTCTCTTACTATTAACGGCCCGTATGCTCCGCACGTCTTGCCTCAACACGACTCATCACATCAGTGACTTTCATCCAGACACGGTAATGAGCAAAAATCTTGGGGTCACCTCAAGTGTAGAATGGGATTCCCAGTACTTCTCCCACTCTATTGCATTGCACGAATGCAAGCGCTAGTCCTCAGGACGAATCGTGTCAACAACGGGAATAAGCTGAACTTTTCGAACTGCCTCATCGCCCTTGAAGGGAAATAAATGGTCAACGCAGTCAAGCTAGCCATGCGCACATATGAAGATAAGCGAGTATGCACCATACTCCTAATACCCCACCAAAGGACGGTCCACCGCACAAGAATGCCACGGTCCACAAGGATAAGAATCCAATCATGTTGAGATTTGTTGAAATGGATCCTCTTACTGGAAAAGAATCCCTTAGCAGAATATTTGACAGGATTCTGGGGCGCATCAACTAGGCTTAAGCTCTCCATTAGCCAGATTTGTCATGAAATAGCAGCATGTGCAATATTTAGTCATCACATCAATAAACAAGCAATAATATTCGTATAAATGCACTATTTTGAAAATATTCAGACAAAATATTGTACCTACAGTAAAACAGGACATCCAGATGTGGGCGCATACGCCTCCTTCTTAAGGCGGTCAAGCATTATGAATAACTCCCCCGTGCACAACGTGTAACACCCTAATAATTCTCCACTGTACCTGTGAAATTTTAAGCAGAAAATACGGAGAACTATTGGCATGCCACAGCAACGTGTTAAAACGTTTAGGCTAAAATGATATTTTGCAGCGGAAATCAAAGATAGAAAATATTTCAAACCAAAGTGTTAAAAATCTGAAATGTAAAAATTCATTTGACAAGTTGGAACCATTAAGGCCCTTATTCGCAAATAAAGGTAAAATACCTTTTTAAACATAATAAACTCGAAATATCAAATCGTTCTATACGGTTTACGATGCGGGCATAAATTAGTAAAGTACAATCGGCTCTCCAGTCAAACCATCCATCCAAGGCTAGTCACTTTATTGTAAATCCTGTGAAAAATCTGCTCCCCATAATTTCCAAGTGAAATAAGGATCATCACAGGCTCACCAAAAGAAGAAAATATGGGCAACACACGCAAAAACAAAAACACACAATCAGCAAGGCTGAGTACGTACAAATCACGAAATCAGAAAACAAACGGACATCAACTCCCCTAAAAACTAGACATACCAAGTTACGACACCTGCTTAGAAATAAAAGAAAACCCAACTGTGGTGTTCATAACCACTAAACAGCATTACACATGACCACTTAACAACATTATACATATAATACAGCTAATCCCAAACTCAGACCAAACCATCAACTACATATTACAAACAGCTGCTCCAATACAACACGATCCCAAAATCCTCAACTCCTCCTGTTAACTAGATTGTACCTGCAGAATAGCTTACTTGACTCCAATACATGACTCAATATAATATATTACATTTGTTATGATTAAAGTAATAGACAAGGTTTTCCTCAACCCAGACACACAAGGTGCCACAATTCAAGTGCCACAATTCAAACCAGACACACAAGGTGCCACCATTTAATCCCCCATGCCTCCCCGTCGAAGGGCATCAAAAAGTTCAATAAAACCAGATGGCGAACGAGCGCGACTCCGTCACCATAGCTAGATGAGATCTCAACTAACCCCATTTTGGATAAAATCCTTTATAAAAATAATAGAAAAGAGACGCGTTGATCAAACGGCTCTACAAAAGTTGCGAATGAAATCAAAAGCCCAACCCCTGATTGTCAATACTCCAGACGTGCACAAATCCAGAGTTTTATTGCTCATTCATATTTTAGTATTTAACTGTTAATTATTTACCAACTTCCAAACAACACCACAAAACACATATCAATTATTCTTAACAAAAAGACATTCCTTTAATTAATAAACCTGTTGGACAAGCCAACTAACCTCGTCATTAAGACTTGAATACTTCCCTTTA
>SNQN01000651.1:39506-60033 GCA_008642245.1 Bassia scoparia
GGACATTAAATATGAGGGACACGCAAGAACAACATCTTAACTAGTCACATTACATTAATTACATTTGTAGCATTCATTCAGATTTACATTCAATAGTAGTGTGGGCATTAATAGTTTCAAAAAATATCATCATATCATCATCATCATGGCTCAAGCAATGCTGCTTATGCTGGTGTTTCACCACTAACACTTATGTTTGAAGAGCAGATGCATGCTGCTTAAACTCCAAATTCAGAAGTTAAGCTCAATTTCTCTCTCATATCTTTCTTTTACCTCTTTCTTCACTTTGTCCTCATCTTCTTCTTTCACCCTTAAAGACTTGTGCTCTTTTTCAAGTCCAAACCCAAACACCATCCCAAGAGGTAGGTATTTTTTTTATTTATATTAACATGCCCAAAAATCCCATTTTTATATATAATACTTCAAATAATTATTACTGTTAGTAAGTAAAATTGTATTATTGTATGTATGTGTGTGTTAATTAATTAGGTGGAAAAGGAGCGCTAAAGTTGAATGGAATATTTGAACATTGGGTGGACTTGAGATCACCAAGGAAATGACTCTTTGTTGGTCGTGTTGCTTAGCTTGGATTTGCTTGTAGTTGTTTATTTAATTTGTTATTTATATAAAAGTGTATATAACTGATCATTTATTTGGCTTAATGTACTGAATTATGCATTGTTAATTATATGCTTAAATGTTAATGTGTTGTTTCTAGGGCTATTGTTGATCCAGTTTTTTGGTGTTCTTACAAGTTATGGCTTATGTGCGTTATTCACATCTGTGTTAAATGGTCTATCTTTGAATAATCAATGATTATGATCTGCTGAGATTTGCATGATATGATAATCTTTGAAGAATGATTGATGTCTAGGTACAGTGTACAACGATAAGTCCCCAACACCCAATTTTTTTTCTCACTTTTACTTAAATGAACAAATTTTTATAATACAAAATTAACAAAATAAATAAATTGTGTGTTAGTTGTACAGTTGTACCTAGAGTCCAGTAGCTAGGTGTCACGTTACAACCAGTTGTAGCGGAATGCTAGAACACCTCATTCTACTCACTGACCGACTCTAGTTGAGACTGAAGTGAGAATGAGGAATGAGAGTGGTGCTATCATTCGTAAATCTACTAATATTAATATTAAATTTCACATTTTATTAAAAAGATAATAAATCCCAATTCAAGGACTAATTAATAATCCTTGGATTTATTATTATTATTTGCTAGACCAGATTACATGTCAAACAAATTTTAATCACATCATATTTCTTACTATAAAAATCTTCAAAATAAGGACAATGCAAAAGAACCAATTGCCAAGAAGACGAGCCAAGCTTATAAGCACTTTGGTACCACCCTCTTCGATGGCCTTACTAGGAAGCCTTATTTCCCTCTCTTCTACACCCCACCTCGCCTTTGTCCATCGATGACCCAGGGGGCAGCCTTGTTTTCGAAAAGCATGTATCGGTTGCCACAGATGCCGGTGGGAACAATTCAACCTGGAGCCACCTTGTTTTTCTAAGTATCTTGAAAGAATGGTGCTGATAGTAGAGGATATATATAGTTATTACTTACAATGGGCAACGGGAGGTGCCGGGATGTTGGAGAGAAATGCACCCCCAAGAGGTCAGTGTCCTTTGGGCCCGCTTACAAGACGAAGAAATAGGCTTTTAGCCCAGTTTGTGAAGCATGCAGCTGAGCAGCTGCTCCTAATATAGATATCATATGTGATGGAGCTAGTTGATGAATTTATGGGAACTTATTTCTTATTAACTCGGTCTATTTTTCGGTTGTGATTTGAATAATTGGTTTTCGTGACTGTCATCTTTTTGAATCTTTATTTGTTGGTATTCAACTTTCCTCGTTTGTTTGAAGCAAAATTTTGTTGTTGCTGAAGTTGTAACATTAAGCAATAGTGTCAAATCCGCATCGTTGACTAAATTTAGACTAGTGTATGAATGAACTACTCGTATATTGTTATCATGTGTGTAGCCTCAGTTTCATATTTGACTGCTTTAAGTTCAATCTTCTTCACCAGGATGATATTTAAGTATATGCATTTCGCACAAGAACAAGGATCGAATCATGGCTAGATTTATAGGAATATGTGCTTCATAAGTTGAACCGACATCCCCATAGGAGCCTAATTCATGAAATGTCAACCATGATCATTATTTGTGTATCTGTGTGGACAATCTTGCAGCATCATCTTTGAGTGAAGGCATAACAGGAAGGGAATATTTGGCTCATTGAATTTGGAACTGGAATCTATCTATGGAAGCCGAGCCATTCTATTGTTCTTTATTCTATTTACCTTGCTCGGAGCAATTGGAGCTCTAGGAACAGGGAATGGTTTGTGGGATGACCCTCCCACCGGTCTGAAAAGGCCGTCATCCCACCTGGAAAAGTGTCTAGATTGCTTTGGTCAAAGGAAGGAGGTAAACACTTAATGTTTTCTGTTTAGTCTTTTATAGTTTTTACTACTATGTGCATTATATTACAGAATATGTTTTCATTCATTTTTACTTGATAAACATGGGATATTTTTCAGTATATCAATGCACTTTTATAAGTAACTACCAATTGATCACCGCCTTTGAACTGACAACATCTATTGTTATAAAGTTTTGACAAAAGTCATAGCTTTATGGTGCGTTATCACACCCACATTAAACATGTTCTTGAACCCATATAAGCATGAGTCGTGTATTGTTTCACTTATTGTGATCATCCAAATTGTTTGTGTGTTGGAAGGTCCCTCTGTTCGATTCACAAAGCTCGAAATGAGCTATTTGTGGGAGAATGGCACAAACTGGATTTGCATTCTCCTTGGATAGAGAATCATAACAGAAAGGAGCACTTGCACAACTCAACAGCGACAGGAGTTCCAATCAACGAAATTACGCCTTTGGTTTTGTTAACTTCTTCTTCTCTTCATCGCGGCCATTACCCTGGACCGGTAATTCCTCACGATGAAGGAGGAAGCTTACTTATTAGCTCACTTTTGTTGTATAATTTTGGTGCACCTAGCTCTTTCAAGTAGATATCAGTTGCAGGTTACTTGATGACGGTATATGAATGAGTATAAACCATGAATTATGAAAACAAATGAATGGTTTCTACTCCTGAAACAATAAATTTATTTGCGTAGAAGTTGCATATGAATTTTGGGTATTATTATATTCCCTTGACATTTTCTCGAAGATGTCAAATTGCCAATCACGACTTGAATCTTTTTGTTCGTTCGCTCCAAATGAGCCCACACTAGCTTCGTATCCTGAACTTTACAAATGATTCATAGTTTCATTAAAATAAGGGAAAATCACCTTTAATTGTTAACAATTAAGCATCCACATCCCATCAAGATCAATAAGATCCAAATGGACTATGATTGCACCAATTCTCCAACATGCTAACAAAATCTTGATGATTCTAACCCAATGTATTATTGGAACAAATCAGATTTTTTTTAAAATTTGCTACTCCCTCTGTCCTTAAAGAGTTACCAGTCACTATTCATACGCTTCCCATGTATGTTTTGTATCGTTATATCTTTAGTTGCTATATTTGTACAAATTATAACATTTGAATATTAATAATGTATTCATCAACCCGAATCAAACTAAGACCCCACATGACATTATATAATCTTATAAATGATTAGTTATTCACAAGATTCTCTTCATCTTGGTGAATCGTCAAATAAAACGCATATCGGTAGGGACTTTACGGATAACGAGGAGTAACAAATTTCTGAACCATTGTTGATTTTTTTTAAATAACATAAAAATATGAACAGACTTATTAAAATTATTGGACATAATGAGATTTTTAAAATAATATGTTGTACTCCGTACATTTGATTTAGAGTAGAAGAATGGATGCAAAAGTTTGGAATTAGTAGTAATACATCCCAATTTGATACAAACAATGAGATAATTTTATAATTAAATTAGCTAACAAAATTTGCAGTCTTACATCATCCCCTTCAGTCCATGTCCATTGCTCACTAGCTACCACCTCCTACCTTTTTATTTATTATATATAAATTAGATCTTTATTGCACGCTATGTATGCAGTTGTAAATTTTTGTAATCTAACATAAAAGTTAATTGGTTACATATATATATATATTTCCTCGACTTATTATAAATACAACTTATAAAATTTTTTGTTCGAACAAATGAAAACCTAATTGTTTTTTTTTTACGGGGAGAACATAATTGTTATGAAAGTGAATAACTATGACTCTATATATAAGTTTTAGTTTAATAATGTTTAAAAAGTTTTAGTTATGTGATATTTAAAAATAAATCCCCTTTTAACTGTAAGTGTATTACATCTTTCCTGTTACACATGTAATTAGAGCAAGGGATTGAATTAAAACATTTTAATGAATAGCAAAGATGTCCAATTCCAAGAGGAACCATGTTCCCCCCTTAGCTTAATCATAGCGATATTTCTTTTATACTCAATTAGTGGGTTTGGCCGGGCCGATGCTCCATTGCTCCGGGTCGTCGTCAATTATAAGTTGATTGTCCATAATAAAATATTACACAGCACAATGAGGATTATAATTTTATTAGTTTTATTATTTACCTAATTTGCATCGATATACACCGTATTGAGAGTAAATTGAAACGAGGAAGTATTGTTATTTCGTGCATATATTTATTCGAAAAGATGTCAATCAATTATATTTAAAGTTAAAAAATACAATCAACATTGGTCAGTATAAAAAATTATTAAACATTTAAATCACTAATAATAATTGGTTGAGAGTTGAAGTATGTCATTTAAACAAATAATGGATGATATGTGTCCGAATAAATTTGTTACAATAAAACATGAACAATACACATGACGTATTGACATTGCTTGACACCTATTTTAATAGTATTTTTATAGATTTCAAATCAAAAGATAAACAACTTTACATATTTAAATTTGATATTAAGTACTCGTACAATATGACATAATAATTTAGGTTCTTTAAATAAATTTGATTGACATTTTTTTCTTAGTTAATACTACACAATCTCAAACTAGATTTAATTTTTCATGCGAACACGGACTACATTAAATATATTTGTAGGTACGATAAATATTTATTTATTTGAATATCCTTTGAGATTTAATTTTATTATTCTTTGTAAAATATTATTTTATAATTAATAAAACTTTTAATGGTTGACTTTAATTTAGGCTATTATTTTGTAGCTTATTATTTATTGATAATCTGTATCTGATTGTAAGAGTATGATAAATTTATTGTTTTTATTAAGGGAAATTCCAAAGATACCTCGATTTTTTGTGATTGTCCGAATGATGCATTATTTTAAAAGATTGGTATTACTCCTAAAATACAATGGTTCATTTGGACAATGATTCCCATATTTTTATGGAATGCTATAGTTACATTTTAAAAAAATGATATGCATTTGGAAAAACCAAATTCAGTGATATCATTTGAAATTTTTCTTTTTTTTTTAAAATAGTACTCTATAAGATATTAGTAATAATTTTATATGAAGACGTCGTCACATTAGCACAGCAGTGCTTTATTAGTATTTAGATTTTTGGAATGCCATTACCTACACACCACACTTCTTGTCTTGCATCATCATCCCTTTTTTGTTCATCCGTCTTGCAATTTTCCATCTTCAACTACCTAGATTCTTGATTATTATTTATTAGGGTATTTCCCCATATACCCCTGAGTTTAGCCTAATACTCAGATATACCCCCGTGTTTTGAAACCGATAATACCCTTCACATTAGAGAAAATAGCTCCAAATACCCTTTTATGAGGCAAACGTTTACATAGTTAACACCGTTAGAATTTTCCAAAATTAACTCTAATTCAACTAATAACCCATATCTCATCTCTCTCTTTTTCCATTGTTCAAACCTTCATCCTTCTTTCTCCTCCTCCTTTCCTTTCCCCTCCCCATTTACTCCACCATTTCTCTCTCTTCAAACCCATTCTCATCCATCATCTGACTCCAATCCGCCACCACCCTACCGTAAATCCTCCATCCAATCACACATCTTCCAAACCACACCTACACAATTACCCACACCCCACCACCATGAATTCGCGAATTCCGTGATTTGTGATTCTCAGCTTGGAAATCAAGTTATGAGCCAAGCACCACCCTTGTGATTCGGTAGATTTTGATTCTTTGCTTGGATCAAGTTTGTGGGGATCGATTTTTCCAAAATGCCATTGTTTCGCTGCTTGCCATGTTGCGTTGCTACTCTCTTCGACGGAGACGAGCATCTCAACACTGCTGCCCTTGTTGCGTTACTACTGTTGTTGTGTGTTTCTACGCGGACGTCGGAGGAGTTTTGCGATGCGGGAAGGTGCTTCGGCTGAGGGTGTTAGGGCGGGAGACGGCTGGAGCGGTCAAGAGCTCGGACCCAGGGGCGGCGGCTGGGAGAAGGTGTGGCGCTTTTGTGGTTAAATGGGAAATTCGGACCTTACCTGACATTGTTGCTGCCATTGTTGCGTGCCATGTTGTGTTGCTATTGTTGTTGTGTGGTTTCAATCTTAACACTATCAATTTATTGTTCATTTGTTGTTGTTTGGGTTATTGGTTTGTTTTTATATATTCTTCCCCTTCTTTTTTATGCTGTTCAATTTTGATGCTGCAAAAATTCATCAATTGATTGAAGTATTATGTTTGATTTCATCTGTTGACGAAATAAAGCTTGGAAATCGAAGAAGTAGTGAAGGAAGGTTGGAGAGCTTGGGCTGAAGGTAGAGGAAGGAGGAGAGAGAAGATATGCAGGTAAGAACGAGGGAGAGGAATAGATTAGGAGCTAATTATGTTGAATTTAAAACTTATATGAGTTAAAACTAACGCTGTTAACTTTTCCGTATAGAGTAAGGTATTTAGGCTATTATATCTGATGTCAGGAGGTATATTGAGGCGTTTCTAAAAAACACGGGGGTTAGAGTTATTAGGCTTAAAGGTAGGGGTTATGGGGAAAATCCCCTTATATTATTTGGGAAATTTTCTACGTTGTACCCCTGACATTTGCGTTTCACATATATCCCATTTTTTTTACGCTCTCTGTTGTACCACGTCATCCTTACATAACATTCTACACAATACTACCCTGTGGTTTAACTTACCTCTACATGGTTAATAGGTTTACAAAAAATAAAGAATTACATAAGACAAAACCACACACTGCTCCATCCACCACACCCTCAGCACCGCACCACTCCTCCACACACTCGCCAACATCCACACCCCTCCACCACTCACCACCACCCACCATACGCCCCCTCCTGCCATCATCGCAAACCACCACCATCAGCCAAACCTTGCATCATCGCAGACCACCCACCATCGTGACTCACCCGCTCTTCGTAACAACATCCCTTCGAACTCAAACGTAAACCCCGAAACAAACAAAAAAATTTTCGAATTGATTAGGGTTGTGAATTGATTTAGAGTTTTTAAATTGTGGGTTATTTAATTACTTTCCGTTCATAAGAATAAAAAAATTAAGGTTTTTTCGAAAATACCCTTGAATTTTTACATTTTCTAAAAATATACCCAATATTTTTTTGTCTACAAAATTGCCCCCGAGTTTTGATACCCTTACACAAAACCTAAATTAGTTAATTTAGCTTCACCATGATTAAGTTTAATTTTGTAAATAAAAAGAAGAAAAATTAAAAAAAAACCAACCAATTAATCCTTTCGCACCCCACCACCACTTTCACTCCACCAAGTGACCACACCACCACCACCGGTACCGCTGCCCACCGTCACTCCCACACCCACGAAACACCAAAGAATTGCCACCACTTCAGCGATCAACCGTCGCTATGGACTCACCAACACCAACCTAGAAACCGTACACGTGACACGCCACACAACCCAAATCAAATCCAAATTTTGAACCCAAATCAATTTTGAACCCAAATCAATTTCAAATCCTAAACTATTTTTCGAATCAATCTTTTCGAAATCTGGTTGATGATTGAAAGGTTAAGGGGCTAGTTCGAGGTTGATATGGATTAGTGGGTAGGGTGGGTTTGAATGGTGATGTGTCATGGTGGTTGCGAAGGTGTGGATGGTGCGAAGGATGGGTGGTCAAGCAGGGACTGATGATTGATGGTTGAAGATCGTGGAGTGGGGTGGAAGAAGATGGTAGTGTGGTCTTTTTTTCTGTTTTATTTTAGTTTTTACAATATTATAATTTACCATATTTGGTTAAAATATAACATTGTTAGATATCTGTTGCGTAAAGGTGTCAAACTCGGGACCATTTTGTAGACCCAAAAACAAACATTGGATGATTTTGTGAAACGGTAAAATTCGGGGTAATTATAGACAAACCCAAATATTAAAGATATTATATAGTCAAATCACAATAACCTTGGAATCATGGATTACGATTGCTTAAAAAAGAAAACACCGACTTCAATTTGATGTGATTAGAATTTTTTTAATATTTTGATTTTTTTGACATCCAGATAATGAATATATCATTTTAAACAATTAGTAGAAAGCAAGTATGTAGAAAAAATAACCATTGAGAATATGATGATGGCATGGAAAATCCTTGCCACGTGTCCTTCAAATATTGGGTCAAATGATCCACGTGGCAAACTACAGATTAAATAATCCGAAACGAACGGGACGAGAACCGACGTTTCACACCGAAATGGTAGTAAGAACCTCGAAGCATAGATGAAGACAAGTGTCACTCATCCAAGTGTGCCTTGGTTTTTGGGGATTGCCTATTAATACCCGAAAAACAAGGAAAACACACAATTTTCTCATAGCATTTATTGCATAAACTCCCTTCCCAACCACCTTGAGAGCATCTCTCACTACTTTCTCTCTCTAGCTTGGCACTTTTAATTCCCTAAACTCCATACTTACTTAAGCATCGGAGGGGAGATAATCCAAATAGGATTATTCTCCTTTGTGCAGGTGCCAAGCAAGCTTTGTGAGCCAGGAGACGAAGCAAGCATCCAGTGGCTAGGAGATTGGAGATTGCCAGGAGATGTTCAACGTGCAATAGAAGGTCAGCTCTGTCGAGGTAGCATTGAAGGGAAGCCTCCACCCCTCTCTCAACCCAGAAGCTATGGAAATATTGTAGCTAGGACACGTCATCCCCAAATTACTTGCTACAACATTTGGCGTCGTTTGTGGGAGGGGGGGGGGGGCAATCAGAAATGGCTTCAGGAGATGACCATACAACACGCGGGACGATCGCACCTCCATCCTCAAAGAAGGAGAGTAACCCCAATGGCGAGACGAACGCCGACCACTCCACTTTCCAAGTTGGCCTGGAGGACAACACTGACCTGTCGCTTCAGGACTTAGATAGTAGGTACGTTTCACATGAAACTCCCAAGGATGAAATTTCCAAGGGAGTAGACGAGATATGGGCTCGTTTCTCCCAGCAGGACGAGTTGAAGAGTAGACTTGACGCTCTCTAAGCGAAGAATGCCCGCTTGAAAGCCTTGCAGGCAAGCACGTCTAAGGTGACAGCCAGTGAAGCTCCTGCCAAGTCCCAACCAGTGGATTACAACACTCCCATCATTCCCAAGCTCCGGGCCATCAAGGTCAAAAACCCAACGCCGAAAGGCAAATTTGTTTCGACTGAGCACATTCCTCTGGAACGAGAAAAGAGCTAGGCTAGGAGGTACCGTAGCACTCCAAAGCCTGCCAACACAGCAACAACAGCCACCAAGGCAACTTCTGCCAAGGGTGGTCCGTATAGGTTTGAGGAAGCCTATGTAGAGGACGACGTCTCTTCTCGTGAAGAGCCAGAAGACGTCAGGACACTCATTGAGAAGAGGAAGCAGGACCGTGAAGCTTCTTCCATGGATGCCCGAAAGATCATTGAGATTAAGAGGGAACTGAACCAAGATGCCAAGCTTATCCTGGACAAGAAGAGAACGGAGAGGCTTAAGCAAGTCGCTCGGTATGATGAAGCACATTCTCTGACTGGTTCCACGCTAGTGTGTACGGACCTTTCTCATCGTTCTTTTAGAGCACCTGGTCCAGCTCAAAGCACATCTGGCCAGGCCACCCCTGTATCGCATCGACATGAGCCTGAGGTTAGATCCCACCAACGTGGGGGGTGTCACCAAAGCGGTGCTCACCTGGATAGGGGTCATGGTCAAACATCTCATGGGGTGAGTAGGGGAATGAAAGCGCTTTCCCACACTGACAAGAACCCCTTCTCTCCATCTATCCTCATAGCTACGCAGTCCCAGAAGATCAAGTTTCCATCTATTGATGCTTATGATGGAACTACCGACCCAGACGATCACCTGGTGATGTACAAGCTTCTTATGCTAACCACCCACGCCGATGATGCTACCTGGTGTAAGTATTTTCCAGTCACTCTTAAGGGGCTGGCACAAAGGTGGTTCAACGGCCTCCCAACAGTTTCTATCCACAACTTCAACGAATTGGCTATTCTTTTCACTCATCATTTCATGGCACATCGCCAAGAGCAGAAAAGTAGCCTACACTTGGGTAGGATCCAGCAACGGCCAAATGAGAGTCTGAGGAGCTATGTCAAGCACTTCAACAACAAACTCTCCAAATTCCAGACTTGCCAGATCGGGTGATCCTGGACAACTTCTATCGTAGATTGGATGAAGGCAGCCCATTCAAGTTCCAAATGGTCAGGCAACGGGTTGGGGACTTGAACGAAATGATGAGAGAGGCCGAAGCATGGATCCACGCTGAAGAGGTCTTTGCCGTCAAGAAGGCTAAAGAAAAGGTAACTCTCCCCTCCTCAAAGCATCAAAGCAACCTGGCACACCGAAGCGGTGGGTCTGACAAGAAGAGGTCTGACACCTGGAACATTGAGGAGGAGGGAACATCCCAAAAGGGGTCGGCCAGGAAGAAGAGAAAGTTCACTACACCCCTACGGTTGAATACACTAAAGATCTCTTCAAGTCTACAAGGAGGTGAGACGAGATCCTCCCCCAATCAAAACAGAGATGGATAAAAGGGACAAGTCCAAGTATTGCAAATATCACAAAGAGCCTGGACATGTCACCGATGATTGCTATACCTTGCAGCGCACTATTGATCGCCTGGCGCATCAGGGCAAGGTAAAGAAGCATTTGATAAAAAGATTTCTAAAGAAATCTCCTTCTACGGAGGGTGCCCCTCATGAGGAGCATTTTGACTCCGGAATCGTCCACACGATTTCCGGAGGTTTCGCTGCAGGCGGCCCGACTGCCAAGGGTCACCTGTACTACGTCAGAAATCCTCAACAAGTCATGCTCCTGGATAAGGAGAAGGAGGAGAAGTTCCTGGATGTTCTCATTTGCGAGAAGGATCGTGGGGAGGTAAGCACCCCCCATGATGACCCTCTCGTGGTCGAGATGAAAGTGGTAGATAAGCGTGTCCGTCGCATTCTCATTGACACGGGAAGCTCCTCCGACATTATAAGCTTCGAGTGCCTTCAGAAGCTAAAGTACAATGATGATGACTTAGTGCCATGCCATAATCCCATCATAGGGTATGGTGGTGGCATCATTCAGCCAGTGGGAGTTGTCACTCTCACCCTGCGTCTTGGACAAGAGAATGTTTGTAGGCATTTGCGAATCAAGTTTCTGGTGGTCAAAAATATGACAGCCTACAACGTCATCATTGGCAGGCCAACGCTCAACGCTTCAAAGTCAGTGGTCGTCACACACTTAATGTTGATGAAATTCATCAGTGACGAGGGCAAGGTTGGCACAATTTATGAAGATCAGCAAGTCGCTCGGGAGTGCTACCTTACCACTGTCAACCCACTTGCTGGGGGCAAGGATAACAATGTGCCGGAGACTTCAAAGCAAGGGGTCACCAAAAAGAGGAAGTCTGACGAGGTAATGATGGTTCATGGTACTCACCAGGAGATGATGTTCATCCACAGTTTGTTTGCCTCTATTTCTCGGCCAGAGCCAGGAGGCCAACAAGAGGATTTTAAGTTAGATCCCACCTTGCCAAGGAGGACGGTTAACGTAGCAGATGCCATGAATGATAAGCTGGGGCAAGAAGTCAAGGACTTGCAGAGAGAGTATAAAGATGTTTTTGCATTCTCAACAGAGGAGATGTCAGGGCTGGATCCAAAGATCGCCCAGCATAGTCTTGATGTTGACCCCACTTTCAAGCAAGTGAAACAAAAAAAAGAGAACCTTGGGTCCGTTCGAAGCAATGCAGCCGATGAGGAAGTTAAAAAATTATTGGACGCTGGGTTCATCCGTCCTTGCCAGTATCCTAAATGGGTGGCAAATGTGGTCCTAGTTCCTAAACCCAATGGGACATGGAGAATGTGTGTGGACTACACAGATCTGAACAAGGATTGTCCAAAAGATAGCTTCCCACTCCCAAAGATCGACAAGCTAGTAGATTCTACAACAGGGCACGAGGCCATGAGCTTCGTTGATGCTTATTCAGGATTCCACCAAATCTCTCTCAAGGAGGAAGACCAGGACAAGATGGCCTTTGTCACTTACAATGGGTTGTACTATTACAAGGTAATGCCATTTGGCTTAAGGAACGCCCCTGCTACCTTCCAAAGATGTGTAAACACCATCTTCGCTAAGCAGCTTGGAAGGAATGTAGAAGCCTACATTGATGACATGATCATCAAAAGCAAAAAGAAGGAAAATCATGCCAAGGATCTACGAGAGACATTCGACACATTACGACATTTTGGCATGAAATTAAATCCAAAAAAGTGCGTTTTTGGGGTAACTTCTGGCAAGTTTTTGGGGTTCTTGGTAGACGAAAGAGGTATTGAGGCCAACCCCGACAAAGTCAAAGCTGTTCTGGACATGTAATCACCGCGCAACGTGAAGGAAGTCCAGAAACTGACAGGGTGTCAAGCGGCGCTTGGCAGATTTCTCTCGAAATCTGGGGATAAATGTCAATATTTCTTTAAGGCAATCAAGAAGTGTGCCAAGTTCGAGTGGAGTGAACAGGCTGAAGCTGCCTTTGTCAAGTTGAAGGAACATCTACAGTCCCTTCCAAGGCTGGTGAGTCCTATGGAAGGGGAAACCCTGTATATGTATCTCTCGGTCTCCGAACATGCCTTGTCGATAGTGTTGGTGCCGAAAGGGAAGGAGCTCAGCTGCCAGTTTACTTTGTAAGCCATGTACTCCAAGGAGCGGAAATGCGCTACGCCACATCTGAAAAGTTTTGCTTGGCACTCATGATGGCTAGCAAGAAACTTCGTCCCTACTTCGTAGCCCATAGAATTGTTGTCTACACCGATCAGCCAATTAAGCAACCCCTTACCAAGCTAGAATCTTCTGGAAGGATGCTTAAATGGGCAATAGCATTGAATGGGTTCAACTTAGAGTTCGAACCAAGAAAAGCCATAAAGGGGCAAGCCCTAGCAGATTTTATCGTGGAAATGACCAGACGTCCCCCAACCGAAACGTCAAGCGACGTGTGGACATTGTTTATAGATGGTTCATCTACTCAAAATGGCTATGGGGCAGGAATCCTGTTCAAATCACCAGAGGGGGATACGTTCGAATATGCCATGAGATTCAAATTCCAGACATCCAACAATGAGGCTGAGTATGAAGCTTTGGTGGCAGGGATCCGAATGTTATGTTAGACTCTCAGCTGGTGGTGAGTCAGGTCAACGGTGAATACGAGGCCAGGGATGAAAATATCGCCAAATACTTGGAGATGGTCAAGAAGGCAGTCGAAGGATTGGATCGTTTTCACCTAGTGCAAGTGCCTAGGTCAGAAAACAATCAAGCCGATGCCTTGTCCAAGTTGGCTAGCTCGGCTACAGGAGACTCTTCCAGGTCCGTCTTCTGGGAAGTTAAGAATCAGCGGAGCATAGACGAGCTAGCCGAGGTCCATTACATCAATCGGGGAAGCACCTGGATGGACGAGATCATTGAATACAAGCGAACGGGAACTCTACCCCTCGATCCAAAAAAAGCTAAGTATGTGAAGCAGCGGGATATGTGGTTTGTATATTGGAATGGCCAGCTCTACAAGAAATCTTTTTCTCACCCTTTTCTCAAGTGTATCACCCCAGAAAAGGGGCAGAAGTGTTGGATGATATCCACCAAGGCCAGTGTGGATCTCATATTAGGGCCAGGTCTTTAGCTGAAAAGACTCTTCGAACGGGATATTATTGGCCTACCTTGAGAGAAGATGCTACCAACTTGGTCAAGAAATGTCACAAGTGCCAGATTCATGCTCACATTCACAAGCGGCCGACAAATTAGTTATCCCCTATGCTATCACCTCTGCCGTTTGCCAAGTTGGGCGTAGACATCCTTGGGCCTTTCCCGCGAGCTCCGGGGAAAAAGAAATTTTTTATTGTGGCTGTAGACTACTTCACCAAATGGGTAGAAGCTGAACCAATGAGAAACATCAAAGTGTCGGATGTGCAAAGATTTTTAACCAGGAACATTATCACTCGGTATGGCATACCACAATCCATCGTCTTTGACAATGGTCCTCAATTCGATTCCAACATTCTCACCAACTGGCTATCAGACCAAGGAATCACCGCACATTTTGCCTCAGTGGCAGAACCACAAGCCAATGGACAGGTTGAGTCCTTCAACAAGATTATCAGTGATGGGTTGAAGAAGAAGTTAGACAATGCAAAAGGGCTATGGATTGATGAATTGTACAATGTACTATGGTCTATCCGGACAACGGTGAAGAACTCAATGGGAGAGACTCCATTCACCCTTGTCTTTGGTTCGGATGCCGTATTGCCCATTGAAATGTATGAGCRAACACTGCGGGTTATGATGTACACCGAGGAAGGAAATTGGGAAGCCATGAAGTGTAATCTTGACCTCATTCCGGAGATCCGGGGCAATGCTCTCCTTCGCCAACAGATCTATAAGTTAAGAATTTCCCGGGAATACAACAAGCGTGTCAACCATAGACCTCTCCAATTAGGAGACCTTGTGTTGAGGAAGATGGAATCCACGGGAAGGGCAAAGGAAGACGGAAAGTTGACTCCGAATTGGGAAGGTTCTTACAAAATTTGTGAAGTACAGTGATAAGGGATGGAACCTTCAAGTTAGAAGATGGTAAGGGGCAACGGCTTACTCATCCATGGAATACCGACAATTTGCGGAAATTCTATGTTTAAGTAAACATATTTGAGCCGACCTGAAGGCGCTCACCCAAAGTCGAGTTGCCAAACGTGCACTCGCAATCTCAAATTTGAGCCGACCTGAAGGCGCTCAAAACTTGTAAAAACTTTGAAGTATCTAGAGTGAATGAAAGCCTTCAATACTTTGAACTTCAAATTCCGGCTATTCTAACAGGGGCAACTCCCCTCCTTGGGAAATGAGTAAAAATTCAAAGCGAATAATTTACACCCATGGATTCTCAAAATGAGACHAAACAGACAAATTTCTGTTAAAATTAACCTAATAATACCTAAGTCATATGCTAAGAAGTTTAAAGGATTGGCAAAATTGCCATTACGGCAAACGTCCCAAACTACGAAGGGAACAACTTCCCTGCATCATAGCGCGATGAGCGAAAAGCTCTGAAAAATGCTACGTGCGAGCTTACCGTTTTGTAAAAACTATGGGAATCAGCTCACACTTAAGATCAGATCTTATCATTCAAGGACAAGCGACCCTCAATAGGTGCAAGGTGCGAGCTTACCATTTTGTAAAATCAACAAAAATGGCCTCGCACCCAGTCACCCAAGGGCAAGCGACCCTCAATATGTGCGAGGTGTGAGCTTACTGTTTAGTAAAATCAATTAAAATAACCTCGTACCCAATCATGACAAGGGCAAGTGTTCCCATTTGTCGAGGGCAAATGCTCCAAGAGATGGAGACTAAAAACACACAAGTATGGGTTCTCGACAAGTAAAAAGTTTAATCGATGTTTGTAGATTAGATCTTGGTCTCGTAGTTGCCCATGCAGATAAACTGCGATGTGCGCGCTTACCGTTTTGTAAAAACGATAGAAAACGACTCGCACGAATCTATCTACCAGGGCAAATTGCGACGTGCGAGTTTACCGTTTTATAAAAACGATGGAAAACGACTCGCTCAAATCTGTCTACCAGGGGAAACTGCGACGTGCGAGCTTACCGTTTTGTATAAACGATAGAAAACGACTTGCACAAATATATCTACCAGGGCAAACTGCGACGTGCGAGCTTACCGTTTTGTAAAAAAGATGGAATGTGACTCGCACAAATCTGTCTACTAGGGCAAGCTGCGACGTGCGAGCTTACCGTTTTGTAAAAACGTTCAAAATTGATTCGCACACATCGGAAAACTATTGAAAGTTGCGACATGCGAGGGGTGAAATATGCGACTTCCTTGACTCAATCTCCAAGTTTAAGGGCAATCGGTATGATTGATTGACTTGACCCCACTACTAGGCCTCAAGTCAATCAATTCTTAAAATCTATAAATTTTGACATTTCGCACAAGTAAGAGACTACATTGCCTAAGGAGGATCGCTCGCACGTGCAAGTGTGTCGCACATTTTGTTCGAAGTTTAGTCCATGCGACGAACAGAGGACACATGCACTATAGGGGCAAGTGGACCCATGTAGTTCGAAGTGCGAGCTACTCAGAGTAACTTGAAGTGCGAAGGCTAAGTACAGGAAACGTATGAAACTGCGAAGTATGGGACTTGGAAGCAATAAATTAAAAGCAAAAGCAGAACTGCGAGATAGAAGACTTGTGATTTTTATGGCAAGAAAGCTTCTATTAGACTGATGGAAAGTGAATTACAAAGCTTTCTAATCAAAAAGTTTATATGTTCTGTGTGAGGCCTAACACTTGTACAAATTAGCTAAGGTAAGGATACAACAGAGTACAACAAAACATTGCCAAGCTAGGCTGAACAAAAACCGAGGTGAGAAGGAGTCATCTGATGCGAACGTCAGCATCATCCGCATCATTGATGTTTTCAATGTCGACTTGCTCATCTTGATCAGCATAGTCACCACCATTTTTGGCAACTTCGACATCATCAGTCTTTGCTTCCTACTCCTCGTCGCTGCTGCTGCTCGCATCTTGGCAAGGCCGATCGTCATCGCTGGAAGAAGAACCATCTGAAGGTGCTGAGTCTGTGGAATGTTCAGTATCGATGTAATTAAACATGAAGTCCTTCTCTGGCAAAGGAGGCCTTGGCGCTTCTATAGTGTCAGGCATCTTTTGGATAAGATTCACAGCCTCGACATAGTCTAGTCTTTCCTCGAAGCAGCGAAATGGTTTGCTTTTCTTCGCAGGAAACAAATGCCAAGCCTCCTCCATCAAAGCTCGCATTTCTTCGATGCCTAAATTCTTAGCCTCAGCGAACTTGGTTTTCTGGTTCTCCTTCAGAGCTGCGAGCTCCTTGTCTTGCTCCTCAACAATGAAGCAAAGGTTAAGGAACTCATCTCGCACCTTTGCCTCAGCCCTCGCCAATGCCTCCTCTTCAATTTGAGGCATGGATTCAGCAAGCTTCGCAGCAACCTCCTGTTCAGTTCGCTCTACGACAGCTTTGTTGAACTCGCTCCTCTTCCTGTTCTGTAGAATTGGCCACATGCTTGGCCAAATCCTTGTGCTTGGTGAGGAGAGAGTGGTAGCCTTCCAATGACTTGCGGTAGGCTGCCTTGACCGCATTGAGGCTGTGACCAATAGTGTAAGTAACCTCGGCGTCATCGACCTTGATAGCCAAGGTCTGCTGCGAGAAGTACTCCAGGGACTACTAGTACAGTAACTCCTTGTGTTTGGCTTCGCGAATGGCCTTTCGCATGGCCTTTGCAACGCCATCCAGCCGCACCATCACTTGAAGAAGTGTGCGAAGCAAAGTTAGTCAAAATGTGCGAAGGATTATACTTGAAAAAATTTACATGAAGTGAAAGAACTTACATCGGCGAGTCCACTCATCGCCCTTCCGCAAGACCCAACCTCGTACCCTGCGAGGCTGTCCTTGTACCCCTTCGTAGCACAGCGGACCATGTCGCCCACTATCTTCTTTTTCTTCTCCGCTCCAAATTTGCAAGAAGAGTAGTGGTCGACTTCATCCACCTCCAGCCACCTATCATCCTCTATGGCATCAGTAGAGAGGGCAGAAACCAGCAAAGGGTGTTTCCTCGCAATAAACTTGTCCAAGCCTTGGATGAAGTTGTCATCGACCCTCGGCGACGGGTGACTTTGTGGCTCTGGCCTCTCAAGAGGAGTGGAGACTAGTGGGGGCTCAACACTTGGGTCAGCCAGCAGCTCCTCGAAGTTAATTTGGTCGAGGTCCCCCACATAACTGAATTCTGGAGGGAAGAATTTAAGGGTCTCGGCCCGCTTGAGAAGCTCTTCCAACTCCTCTGCAGTAGGAACTGGCGAAGGAGGCTTCTCAGGTTACTTGGTGACCTCGCCCATTTCAGGGATATCTGCGAAGTCCTGCTCGCATGTAGGGGAGTCACCATCAGCAGCATCACCTGGCATATATGGAACAGTATCCGAGTCAGACCAACCATGAGGATCAGGATGGCGAGGCCACGAGAGAGGAGAATCATGCGAAGTCTTTGATCTCCTTTCATATCTCACCTCGGAAGACTGCGACCCACTAGCGGTTCGCGGTCTAAACAAAGCAGGGTCTAGCCCATAGTTGTTGAAGATGCGAACCTCAGTGGGATGAGCATTGGGACCCAGAATTGAACTGCGAGGTAAACTACTTGTACCTGTGGTGCGATGCTTCTTCGTAGTTGGCTCAGACACTGAGGSCGAAGGAGGTCTTTTCTCGCCCACCTGAGCAGAGTGCGAAGAACCTCCCTTGGCCGTTGGAGGAGTTGGTGGTGTAGGCCTTTGGTCGTTTTGGCTTTTCTGTTGGCACTTCAATGCCCTTGCCCTTGCCAGCCACCTCAGTGCTCTTCCTCTTCTAGCCCTCTATGGGCTCACTTATTTTGACACCAGGCTTCGCAGCTTCCCTGGTGTCTTGGTTTTCCCCGCAGACTGCGAGAGGGATTTATGTTCATGTCTCCTATCCTCACTTTGCGAGGAGTGTTTGGATTTGCTCTTCTCCCCGCTTCGCGAGGAGTGTTTGGTTTGTTCTCTCCCCTCGCCCTGCGAGGACGGTGTTTTCATTCCTCTCTCTTCCCCTCGCGAGGAAGGTTTGGTTTTGTCTTTCTCCTCGCCTCGCAAGTTGGATGTCCTTTTCAGGACTTGATATTGAGAAGTCTTGTGGGAGGCAGACTTTGAAGGTTGATCCTTCTTTGTTGTGGTGGCCCTCCCCGCCTTAAGGATATCGGAAGGCTTCTCCAACTTCTGCAAATGAAAAGAGAAACACAAGTGAGTAACCTCATAGAAACAAAGTAAAACACTATCTATTGTCTCGCATTTGAGCAATCGTTCATGCGAGGCATAAAGTTACAACTTTCGCATTTGAGAAAACATTTCATGCGAAGTAAAGTAAATGATGTGCAAGAGTAGCTACTTACCCGATGAAAGGCGTTTTTCTCTGCAAGGGTTTTCAACCGCCAGGCGGCTGAGAGAGCTTGGAAGTCCTTGCTTGACCTAGTCCCGTTTAAGTGACTGGGCAGCTTTGCGAAGGAAGCTTTTGCGAGAGGAAAAACTTAGTTAGAAAAATTCAAGCAAAAAGAGTAATCAAGAAGTTAAAGGTCTACCTCTTTGGTCTCGTGTAATGCGACGACCACCTACGAGGTCAAGGACTCGTAGGAAGTCTTTATTGCAGAAACATTCGAGGGTAGGGAGCCAGTTTTTGGGGACCGTGGTCTTGCGAGCTAAGGTCCTATATTGGTACTCCACAGTCTTGAAGTATTCCAGATGATGTACAACCAGAGGGGTTCTCGCACCCAACTCACTCTCTTTAAAGGTGTTTTGGTGCGAGGTCCATGAGGAGAGGACCTTCGCGAGAGGGGTGTTGTATGTGTGCACAAGGAAGAAATCATTCTTCCAGTTGTACACTTTATTTGGCTTATCCAGCGAAGTCATGTACTTCCCTTTTTGCTGGAGCAAGAACCAACTAGCCTAGCATCTGATGTTCTTTGAGATCAGATGCATGCGAAGGAACACATTAGTCTTACATGGCCAGCCCTTCACTTTACAAGTGGCCATGTACCCAATTATGTGACACCATGACTGAGGTGTCAGTTGTGCGAGACCTATGCCATAGGCCTTCAGCACATTTATTATGAAAGAATGGAGAGGGAAGCGAAGACGCATGTCCAACACTGCCTTGTAAACGGCGAAGGTGTTCTCTGTAGTTTGGGTGATCGCAGTTCCCTCAGCAGGGATCACAAACCTCTCCTCGACTTCAGGTGCGACGAAGCCGATGTGAGAAGCATAGATATGCTGGAACTTTTGAAGTTCGACCCTCCAGGCCTTTCGCACTATAGTTGACGTAGGACTGTCCTTATCCTTGTCCTCGTCTTCGAAGGATTCTTCCACCTCGTGGGGTTTATTTTTGGCAATCCATGCCAAGGGGTCCTTATCGAACTCTACCTCATCCTCATCCTTGTTCTTGGCAGTTTTTATTTCAGGCTCTCCATCGCTGCTCTCCTG
>SNQN01000651.1:61048-78188 GCA_008642245.1 Bassia scoparia
AGTCTTGTGTACCCCTTTACTGCTTGTATGTACCCCTTAAAATGTAAAATGTACCCACTTATTTTGGTTTTCACGTTTTCATATAACATGTGGTTTTCACTGMATCCTGACTCTATATATATATATATATATATATATATATATATATGTTTTATCTGATTTGAGATTTGGTTACAAAATGTAAATTTTTGTAAAATCAAGATCAAACCCCCGATAAATCCAACGATTTATTGGGTCTTTGAGGGGCAAATGATGTGGCATGGAAAATCCTTGCCCACGTGTCCTTCGAGTATTGGGTTGAAATGATCCACGTGGCAAACGCTACAGATTAAATCATTCCGAACCGAAACGGGACGAAGAACCGACGTTTCTACACTGAAATGGTAGTAAGGAACGCTCGGAAGCATGGATGAATGACAAGTGTCACTCATACAAGTGATGCCATGGTTTTTGAGGGATTGACTATAAATACCCCGAAAAACAAAGGAAAACACACACTTTTCATATAGCATTTATTGCATAACTCCCAACCTCTTGAGAGCWTCTCTCACTACTTTCTCTCTCTAGCTTGGCACTTTTAATTCCCTAAACTCCATACTTACTTAAGCATCGGAGGGGAGATAATCCAAATAGGATTATTCTCCTTTGTGCAGGTGCCAAGCAAGCTTTGTGAGCCAGGAGACGAAGCAAGCATCCAGTGGCTACGAGATTGGAGATTGCCAGGAGACGTTCAACGTGCAATAGAAGGTCAGCTCTCCCGAGGTAGCATTGAAGGGAAGCCTCCACCCCTCTCTCAACCCAGAAGCTAGGGAAATATTGTAGCCAGGACACGTCATCCCCAAATTACTTGCTACAACACAATTAGTTAAGCAAGTAGTATTTTGAAGGAAGTTTCAAACTTAATATTTTTAAAAAAATATTCTATGCTGGTTGTTGTTATTAATATAATTTAATGTTGTACTACTTTTAAATTTCTCAATCCACATGACCCAAGTTAAAAAAAATGATGTATTTATTTGGTAGTGAATCAAGGCAAATGATTGAGCCAAAATCAAAATATAATGCAATTAAGTTTGAAATATGTTATACATACTCTCTTTTTTATACTCATATTTTAATAAAAAAGAATTATTTGCAATATACATGCATCATTACCCAATTTAGAATAATGTGGTCTCACGTAAATTTACTTTAATTTATCCCTATGAACATAATAAAATAATATAATGTATCTCTCCATTGAATTTTATAATTGCATGTGATTATGCTTATTTTTCTCTTCTACATATTATTATTTCATTGCATATATTATCGCATATCTCTTCAACGATGCGCTAAAAAGTATAATGGAGGACCTATTCAATAGTATATTTTGACCATGAAAATTATAAAGTATAAATTAAAAAAATCTAACTATTAATATTAAAATAAAATAAGGAGACAAAAAGATAGAGGGAAAAAAAAGTAGAAGATGATAAATATTTTATAGATATTGAAGAGTATTATTATAAGATTATTGTAAATATAATTACATGATGACATGTGGCATATTGACACTTGTCATGATTCTACCTCAAGTGGAGTCCACGTGGCGTGCCTACGTTGTTTGGCACGCCTTTTAATAAAATTTGTAGATTTCAATGCTCATATAATAAATCATTCAATTATGTTTAAAAAAAACCTTAAAAGCCATATTTTTCAATGGTTGAATATTACTTTGAAAATGCATAATAACTCTGAAAATCTCACAATTAACATATATTTTCGTGCCAAATATTTTTTATTAATTTTAATAACAAAACATATTTTGTAATCAAAAATTGTCAATCAGATGTAATAATTTATTAAAATAATAAAACTCCATGAAAATTTATGAAAATTTCACACAAGGTGTATTACTGTATATAGAACATCCACACCAATTTTCGTAAATTATAGATTAATATAAAAATTGAATACCGAGTCAGTAACCCGGAAAACAGTTAGTTCAAAAACAAAATTATTAAAATAGAAAATCAGCTTTGAAAATTCTGAAACTTTTACACAAAGTCTCTTATTGTATATATTTCGTAAATTATTGATAAACAAAAAAATCAAGAAAAATCAAAAATCAAATCTGAAACCCGAAATCTGTCAATTCAAAAACGATTTTTTTAAAATAGTAAACTTGCTTAGAAAAATCCGAAAATTTTACATAAGGTGTATATCAGTATGAAAATTACTTGACCAAATTTTTGTAAATTATTGAAAAGAAGAAAAATAAATAAAAATCGAATAGTAAAACTAGACAAATTAACCAAAACGTGAAAAACCCAAATTAAAACCCTAATTTTGCAATTCAATAAATCTGAAAATTACCAATTAAAATCAATATCGCCAAAACTCATAAACTTTGTAATTTGTAGTAGATTAAACACAAAATTATTAGTATAAACAATTTGATCATAAAAAACTTCAAGGTTTAATCAATAATCAAAACATGAATTAGCAAAAGGAAAAAGAAAGAAATCAAGAAGAGGAGGAGAGAGGACCGACAGCGGCGGCGGTGGTGGTCGACAGCAGCAACCTGCGACGGCAACGCAACAGCAACAACGCACAGCTTCCTCTATTTCTCCTTCTCTCACGCTTTTCTTTTTCTTTCTTTTTCTTTTTTTTTTTGAAATAAAAGTGGCATGTGAAAATAATAAGGGAAAAGAATGAAACCCTTTACTGACTTAAGTATTTGGCTAAGCTAGATTGAAATATCTTATTTATTTTATTTTGGATAAAGGAGGTAAAGATAGATTTTCGTTCATAATATAATTTGAACAAAAATAATTAATTTAGATAAAATATATATGTTTTCTATAATAAATTATAATTTAAACGAAAATAATATCATTCAGATAAAATATATATCTTTTTTTTAATATAAATCATATATAATTATAAGAAAATATATTTAAAATATTTGAAAATTACGGGGGATTACACAACGGCATAGGAGTACGGCTGCATCGCCTCACATTGCTCAACAATAGATATTATGCTAGCATGACCAACATTCGGCTTGCCATGGACAAGCAGGAAACGTGCAAACAAGCAGATCATAATTGCACGTCTACGGAAAATTCTACAGCAAGAAGCATCACTACCAATATAGTCAACTAAAGCTAGCAAGTCAATTTCCCGACCATGCACTATGCGTCGTGAAATAGTTGGACTAAGTCTCAAGTATCGCTCGTATTCATCAAAAAAGCAAACAACATTAAAAGGGATACAAGGGAGACTTACAACAGGCCAGGCAATAATAGCACCAAGTTCTTCAGGCAAAGGAACAATTTCCTTGTCCCGATGACGAAAACAATGCGTCAATGGGTCCCACGGGCTTATAGCAGCATAAAGAACGTTAGTATCGAGACTTACATACATTAAAGACAAGAGAACATCACAATTCAGCCTTGCAAGGTCCTCCCTTTCACGAGCATCCAAGTTTCGAAGCACATCATTCAAAGCATTAGCAAAGTCTCTCTCCATTTGATTTGTTGCAAACTCTTTAATGTAATGAATTAGATGAAGTCTAATGCAATGTAAGAGAGGTTTTTAAGCACTAAGGAGGCTGTAATGAATGATATAGGGCATACATAAACCCCTATTTATAAGCAATTAAGCCGAACAAACTTGCCTAAAATCGAATTTCGAGAAAAAATAGCTCGATTCTAGGCGTAATTGCGCCCAGCCTGGGCGCTATTACGCCCAGTTTGGGGCTTGTTTTTGGCCGATTTTGCTCCTTTTTTCTGCTCCCATGCACGATAGCACGCAGTTCTTGGTCCAATCTAGGTCCTACCCTGCATTTTCAAGGAGGAACAAGCCGATATTCGCCTCAACAACGCTACGTAACATACACATCAACATAAGACGATTGACGTCGCCTTCAAAGTTTAATTACATGCATTACATATAATTAGCAAGTTGGCTTTTCCAAATTGTAATCAAAGATCGACATTACAAAAACGAGCTATGTCTAGAGTCGTACACGAGTCTAGTCATATTTACATAAGCACTCGAGTCTAAGCTAGAATCGAMTCGAGTCAAGTCATGTCAAGCAAAAGTCAACAAATAAGTCTAAGAAGGTCTGAGCTGAGTCCTAAAATAAACAAATGCAAAGCTAGAGTCACCCCCTTCCCTACAGGTGACAAGTACATCTACTGCTCGCGACACGTCAAAAAACCAAGTGACGCTAGCACCTGCAAGGTAGACTCGTCCAGTAGCTCATCAGGGAAAGAAACTACAACAGAGGTTCCCGGTATGGTAAACTGAGACGAGGGTCCAGGCTGAGAACGGGAAGTCGAAGCTCCACCCCGGTTAGGGATCGGTCTCATCTGTACGTCACCGTCGTCAACAGCATCCTCATCGTCGCCCTGACGAACCTGCACAAGGATTTTCAAGTCGAAAACGGGTTCCTGACCCTACAAAACATTGAAATCAAGAGATTTTGTGCACTTACCGAGTCTCTCAGCTGACAATAGGCATGTTTCCAAGCATCTATTATTCCTAGCAACCTCATAACACCTGTCGAGGCATCTATTTCGCAAACCAGGCAAGTCATCACATGAGTGAGTATTGGAATGAAAAGGCAAAATCAAAATGTTCCCTAGCAGCCAAAGGAGCCGAAGGACCAAGCCCAATAAACTCGTCCAGGCTAGGACGGATCCTCAAGTCAGCAAAGGAGATCTCACCGAGGTCATAATCAGCCTGCACAAGCCAAGTCAAAGCTAGTGCACAACTAACAGAAAGCAAATGCAAAGAAAAGGTGTGGATAAGCTAGACTCATACCACGGCAATTAGCTCGACTCGGGGGGCTAGTCGCTCCTCAACGAAATGCGCATTGGCATCCTGACCCCAGTCACCAAGTAGGAGGTGGTACTCCACCGCCTCGCCATGACTCAAGTCGTTGGACAGCGTGGTGACCAGCAACTCCTCATCCATTATAGTGATTGAAGGATCCTGATGCACTGCAGGCTCAGAAAGCCTATGCTGCCTCACTACACGCTTCCCAAGGTACCAGACAGGCCCTTGAGGTCCCTAGAAAAGACATCGCCTCTTGGCGAGCTCAGTTGCTCCAACGAACCTCCTCGGTCTCGTGTTCCTCACTCGCCTCCACGGGCACCACTCCACCTGCAGCAAAATGTGGTTAAAATCACATAACATTCAATGAAATCATACAAGTAAAAGGCAGAGGAACTCAGCTCAGCTGGGTTCGAGCACAATGACCAAAATGCACTATTTCCTAACAATCAGAACAATGAGCAAGCAACTAAAGGGTAAAAAAGAGCACTTCTTCTCCCCAGTGAACGTACATGGCTAACGGAATGCACAATTCCACTCACAAATTCTATATACAACAAGGATTTCAAGAAGGTGTATACAGTCGCTCATACGCCATAATCCCCAACTAAGCAAGCAAAATGGGCCCGAAAATCATCGAATCGCTACACTATTTTACCTATAGAGCTACGACAAGCCGTAAGCGAATGCAAAGTCACAACGAAGCAATAGCCACGATAAAGTGAAGATCGAAAGCATATCAAAGTTAAAGCACACATTCCTAGACGAAGTCGTATCATCCTCGCAAAAGCCAAGCGTTAGCCCGATTTTGAATATGCAATAAAAGCATTTACAAAAAGACATTACTATACGTAATTGTGGCTATACGTGACGTTACCTCCATTTGAAGTTCTCCTAGACGACTAGCCGAGATGGGATACAGCAAATCAACTACGCACTAGCAAAAGACATAGTTATAGGCAATCGTGGCTATACGCTACGTTAACTCAAGTTTAGTTCTCCCAAACGACTAGCCGAGATGGGATACAACAGATCAAGCACGCACAAGCAAAAAGACATTCGTTATACGCGATTGTGGCTATATGCGACATTACCTAAAGTTTAGTTATCCCGGACGACTAGCCGACATGGGATACAGTAGATCGAGCACGCACCAACAAAAAGACATTCGTTATACACTATCGTGGCTATACGTTGCGTTACCAGTATGTTCATCTTCCCGGACGAATAGAAAAGTTCAAGCAAGATGCAGGTCCAAACGGAGGAATCGATACGGACACCATTTCATTTTACCCGAAGAAGTCCAAACGGAGGCATCGAGAAGGACATCGTAGTAATTCCCCATGAAGTCCTAACGGAGGCATTGGAGTGGACATTGAGATATTAGTACCCCATGATGTCTTAACGGAAGTGTCGAGGTGGAGAACTTGTTGGAAGAAAATCCCTAGTGGAATCAGAACCATAGGTGGAAATTCCCCCCAAAGATCGAAGCACGGAGCCCCGAAGGAATCAGAACCATACGTGGAAATGTACGCAAAATTGTTAGCAACAGAGACAAGCAAATAAGGAACATGCAACCGTGGGTGCAAGTAAAACTAACGTATTTGTTTTTGGCTTTCGCTTTACGAGATTTTACTCTCTGCAAACTCAACCAAAGTGGGGGCTCCTGTAGATACATACATCTATCCATAGCCCAAAACGGCCAATGATAAGACACCCCTCGCAACACAAAAGACAAATCGAGAGAGCTAGTACCCTGACAGGCCCTAAAAAAGGTAGATTCCCTTGCACCGGACACCTATTCCAGATATTTAGCACCTCAAAAGATAACTTTTAATTTTCAAATAATTTTAAATTATTTTTAAACATTTTTCTAGAAATTTTTGGAATTTTTCTAAGTATTTTCATTGATTTTTAGAATTTTCAACAATTTAATTAATTTTGCAATAATTAATTAAATCATGAAAACAATTCCAAAATTTGCAAAATTTTAGCACAACACCCTATTTTTCACAAGGAATTTTTACATATTTTTTCCATAATTTTTCAATTTATGGTTTAATATTTATGAATTTCTTAAGGAAAAACGCGAAAACGAGCAAAACGGGCCATCCCGAGATTTTCGCCTCGAGACACGCGTCCCGAGGGAGCCGAAAATCCCGAGCATCGTGGTAATATCAGCCATAATCGCAATAATATCAACTGTGATTGTATAAAATTGCGTATATATTTTATACGATTATATTATGATATTATATTATCATTACAATCTCGTTATTCTAGGTAAAACAATCTTGAATATCGCAATAATATCCGACGCAATCGCAATAATATCAAATAATAATCTTATAAAATCACGTACGATTATATTACGATATTATACAATCGCAATCACGCTATTCGAGGCAAGCAAAATCGGCCAAAATCCGGGTTGATTCTGGGTGCAATTGCGCCTTGTTTTGGGCATAATTGCGCCCAAAAATTCCCTATTTTTGCTGATTTCGACCCTTGTCTATAAATAGGGAACTCTACTATTCATTTCACAACTTCGGACGAGCATTCTCTCCCTCTCACTCGTCTTATTCTCTCTCATTCTCTCGGCAATTCGGCAATTCGAATTAAAAGCAACTTTAAGACATAACTTTAAATTCCTCATACGAGTGCTTGCATGCTTGTCTCACAACCATCATATGCTTTAACAAAGACTTGCAATTTTTCGTGTTTCACGCCTAATAAGATAATTATGGACAACCGACATTTGGCTCCTAGAATACGGAATTAACAACACATTCCACAACAAACTAGACACTATTTGCATAGTATTCTGTTAAACAGCCCACCTAGTAATATTGCATGCTTAGGGTTTAAAACGGAAAATTGTTTGTTGTTGTCTTTCGGAGAATGAACTCGCAATAACTGAGTAGAGGCCGCTAGATGCGGGGGGGTGTTGTGCACTACTTCACCCTTACCCTTGTCCCTCTAATCCAGACCTTTGGTACACTACCAGACATGGAGTCCTTCGCCTTGCTTTATGCAATTATCGGCAAGGCTTAAAACGGGTTCCACACCTTCCCAAAGGAAGTGCGGTGGCGACTTACTCTACTTATTTCGAGTATATGACATCCTTCTTCTCAACTTCTTCTTCCTCCTGATCACCCAGTTCTGTCTCCTCAATCGGTTCTAACTCCTCCATAGGTTCAGATTCTTCCACCTTTTCATACTCTTCTTCTTTTTCCTCTAGATTGGATGCCTCAACCGGTTCTGATGCGGGATCCTTTGGTTTTGGTGTGATTGTCTTTTTGGGAGTAATGGATTTTGTGATTTTGGGAGTTGCGGTTTTGACAGTTTTGGCGGTTGGTTTTGGAGTTACCGCCTTTGTGGTGGACTTGGGAGTGGTTGATTTTGTGATGGTGGTTTTTATGACTGTTGGGTTTTTATAGTTTCTCTTGAGCATTGGTCGTTCCTCCTCTTCTTCAACCTCTTCCTCCATAACATCCTTCACCACTGTTTCAATCACTTCGTCAATCGACTTCTTTGATTTCTTAGTTTCAATTTCAGGAGATTCACTAACCTCCTTCTCGAACAATCTAGTGCTTCTTCTCTTCGACATGATGAGAATGAAATTACCTCTGTATAGAGCACTTTTTGAGACAGAATGAAAACTTGATTAATTTTGGTTTCAAGAATTCGAGAAAGAAAAGAAGAATTCAGCAGTTAGGGTTTGTGAGTCAATATATTGTCGAAGAAAAAGAAAGAAAATCAAAGAGAAAATATATGATCAAGGAAATAAAATGAGAAAAAGGAAGTTTGATCACATGCAAAGATATTTATAAAAAGGCAAGTTTGATTTAGAACAGATATGTCGCAAGATTTCAAAATCAATTATCCGTTCTTACAAGTGACAATTTCCATAAATACAACCGTCACTTCAATTAATTTCATAACTTTAAATTATAAAAAAGAATAAAATAATCAAATATCAACCGCCTCAAGAAACTGGTTCCCAAGTGGTCTTCCACTGGTCTGTGCCAACTTACTCTTTTTCAAGACTTATGCTAAGGTACCATGAGTAATGATTTGATCAATTCAGCATCGCATAAGAACTTTGTGAGCCCTAAAAAGCAGAAATGAAAATATATACAAAGAAAAGAAAAGAAAAATCTACAAATATTGACATCATTTGACTAGCCAAAGGGACAAGTCAAGACCTAAGAGCTCATTGTCTATCTTAATCATACCCAACAAGGTACGAAGCTTTGTAAACACTTTTTTGCTGAAAGGTTTTGTAAAAATGTCAGCTAGTTGATTTTTTGACTTGCAATACTCTAATTCCACATTAACTTTCTCAACATTGTCCCTTAGAAAATGATGCATTATCTCAATATGCTTGGTTTTAGAATGTTGGACAAGATTTTTCGAAATGTTAATAGCACTCGTGTTATCACATAAAATAGGAACACTTCCAAAACAGACCCCAAAATCCTTTAGTTGTGACTTTATCCACAAGAGTTGAGCACAACACAAAGCAGCATCAATGTACTCTGTTGTGGTTAAAGCTACAAAATTTTGTTTCTTAGATCCCCATGAAATAAGACAAGAACCCAAGAAGTGAAGCATTCCATAAGTGCTCTTCCTGTCCACAATAAAACCAGCAAAGTTAACATCTGTGTACCTGTACGAGCACCGGGGCGTCACCGGGCCGGACTGGGCCCGGTCCCTCTGCTCTGGGGGTACAATTTAAGGGCGGCTCGGTTTGTTTGCTAGAATTGAATTTTCGCTTTTGCATATTGTGAGTATGCCTGGAGTTGTGTGTTTATGTTGCTGTGTTGTTTTATATTTAATTTGTAAAGTGATTTTGTGATGTAGATATAAATGGCAATTGATGGGAATGAATCAGGATACGATTCTTCATGTCCTTCTTCAACACCTTCTTCTGATTCTTCATGGCAATTAATGGGAATGAATCTGGATACGATTTTTTTAAAACCATTTGTTTTCCTTATTAATTTAACATAGTCTTTTCTACTTTACAAAGGTACTACTTTGGAGAATGCTCAAGCTTATTCTACAATTTTAGATGATTGTGATACGGTGGATGATGATGCAATTGCTAGAGGAGAAAGTGTACTTGTTGATGTAGACTCGATAATGATTTTATACACATGTAAATTATTTGTTTCCAAATTATTAATTTAAATCATATCTTAATTATTATTTTATTGACTCAATGGTAGAGAGATGATGAAAACATATGAAGATGATGATATTGATCACAAGTTTAAGAGTATACAGAATTGAAGACTTGAAGTTGAATTTGTTGAAATGTTGAGCTACTTTATGTCAGTGTAACTTTGTTGAATTATTTTCTTTTTTTTTGTAAATGAATAAAATGTTAATAAAACAAACAATTTACAAGCTAGTATCCCTAGAACTAAGATATCCCTACTAGGTAGGCACATCAACAGCACAAGGGATACACAACAAGAGCTGGTAATAGACTACTAGTCACAAAAACAGTAAGCACAAAACACATTAGAGCTCATACAACAAATTTACATCTTTTCTTTTTCAGGTTACCATAATTGAGCTTCCTGAATCTTAGTTTCACAAAGTACTTAACCTGGTTCATAGTAAACTGAACATTAGGGACCTTCATACTCCAAAGTGTTTGATTCCTAGCAATCCAAGTATTATAAATGAAACCTGCAGCAGCCCAGACCACTCTTCCCCTCAAATCATTCAAGTCCTTACCTCTTTATCAACCAGCTGACTAGATGGTTTAGACTTTTGAATTGATGCTTAATTTGCAACCAAACTTGGATTTCTTTGCTGACTTTCCTAGAATAATCGCAGCTCCAGAATAAATGTGCATGTCATTCAAACTGTATACCACATATACAATGCATATCAGAAGTTGCAATCCCATACTGAACCAGCCTCTCCCTCACTGGGAGTCTTTGTAGCATCACCAACCACCAGAGAAAACTATGTTTGGGCAAATATAGGTTATTTCAAATCACCTTATACCAAGGAGCCTTTGTACTGCCAGCTGACTGAATGACCCTATAAGCCTTCCCAATAGAGTAATTACACCCTAGTTGTGGCCACCATTGATTCATGTTCTAATTTTGAAGCTTGTCCTTAACCATGCAAATTATTCTCCATATCTAGCTAGTATATATAACTGGTCCAGTTCTGATTCTTCAAGTAAATAGTATGAACCTACTTAACCTATAAATTGTCTTTTTTCTCAGAAATTTGCCAAACAATTTTGCATGTTGCCAATATATTCCATAGGCATATATTCTTGATACCAAGTCCTCCAAATCTCTTAGGAGTACATAATTGCTCCTAGTTCACATATCTAGCTTTAGTACCATGAATGTGTCCTTCCCATAGAAATTTCCTATAGAGCTTGTTTATCTTCTTAATGACTGAGCTAGGCAAAACCACAACTTGTATCCAGTAATTACAAATACTCAATAACACTGAGTTCACCAACTGTAATCTCCCAGCAAAGGAGATATTCCTTGTTTGCCAGCTACAAACCTCCTCGTGATCTTTTTAACCAGCTGAGAGCAATCACTAACACACACTTTCCTATTACTGATTGGCATTCCCAAATATCTAAAAGGCRAAGACCCCTTTTTGAAACCTTATAATTCACACAATAATTGAACTAATAAGTGCAAAAGTGGTCTCTTTTATGCCTTATTTCCTCTCCTATTTTGTCCTTTCTGTGAGTTTTCTACATTGTTTCACTAGCTTTTCGGCTAGATTTCCACTTTGTATAGTTTTYTGGAACTTTTGATGTTTTTAATGGTTTTTGTAGGTTTTTAGCTTACTTTCTTCTCATTTCTCTTTTTATACTCTCAAAGTCAAGTTTTCTATGGTGTTACAAGTTGCCATGATTTGGTTTCACAAGTGTTGTGCTTTTATGTGACGTTTCTTATGCTCCAACCTCTTCTTTGAGTCGTATATTTGTTCATGTTTTGAGTTTACAGGATATAGTTATCTCATTGGAAAGTAGACATTGAGAGCTTTCCAACGGTATATTACAAGCTGCAATCTGAATTTTGAGACGAAAGTTATGGTCGGTCAAGTTTGGAGTGCAGGGAGTGTTGACCAAGGACCAAAATAAAAGTCAGAATTTCAGATGGAATGTCGAGACTTTAGAGCACCCTCTCTGGATCCTAGAGTGCCCGCACTAGTCTCTTCTCTCTTTGGCTAGTTTTTAGGATTTTTAGGAGGAATTTTGAGACTCCAAAGCGCCCGCTTTAGAGCCTAGAGCGCACGCTCTGTCCTTTTCTCTCCTTGGCCAAGTTTTGAAGATTTTTAGGAGGAAAGTTGAGGGGTCAAAGCACCCGTTCTGACCTCCCTCTACCTTGGTTCAGTTCTACCGTTTTTTAATTTCGAGCCCCAAAAGTCGAGACCTCCGAGCGCTCTCTCTAACCCTCAAAGTGCCCACTTTGAGCCTGAGGACTGGGCTCGTTGACTTTTATTGGTTTGACTTGGGTGGCATTTTATGTAAATTTAGGTAACTTGTGATTTTAGTAATGGAAAACTTGTAATTCTTGCAAACTTTGTATAGAGGTAGTATAAATAGATTTGAGAGAAGAGAGAGAAACAAGTTAGATTTTGTGTCATTCATTTTCTTTCAATTGTGCAATAAAATTTCAGATTTCTTTGTTTCCTGTTTTTCATCTTCATCTTCAACCTTTGGAGGAGAGAGAAAACCTCCATTGGAGAAAGCTCCAAGCTTTGATTCCTAGCTCGTTTCTTCATTGTTTTCAACAATCCTTATACTCTTTTCATAGTGCTCGCTTCAAGAAGTAAGATTATATACTTTGTATTTTATTTCATTGTTGTTTGCTTTAGATTTCATGAACTTCGGGTTTGTCACTTTTTAGTGGGCTTTTCTTTTATGTTCAATTTTTCTTTGAATTGTTGTTAATACATTCTTAGCAGTTTTTGATAGTTTTGCAATAGTTTCTACTTGATTTCATAGCTATTCTTGATTACCCTTTTTCTTGAGTTTGAATATTGGTTTTCATGCCTTTTTCTTGCAATTCTAGCTTTAAAGTTGTTGTTTACTTGATTTCAATCATGCCTTATGAGTAGATTTCATGACTAGGTAGCCAAGAAGCCTAGTCATGAAGTAGTCAATGCCAAAGTGATGTTTTAATCTCAATCCATAAACTATTTTCCCTAAATTGTGGCTTCTCAAGCCTTTTGAGACTTGGAATTGGCCAACCAAGGATCAATTGGTGAGAGATTATTCAAATTATCTCACCAAAGGGATTGGGGAGATGATTTGAGTAGCTTGCCTAATGTATTTTGACATGATCTAGTCAGGTTTAGGAAGGGGTTCCATTCCAAACTATATTGTGGATGATTGAATGACTTGGGAGACGATTTCGATCAATTGCCTAGTCTAAGGTTGCAAATACTTGTAATGTGGACTGAGTATATCTTATGATTGGCATTGATTACAAAGTGATTAGGTAACCTAGTGATCCTAAGCACTTTAGTTAATTGATTTTCCTAAAGTTTTAATCCTACCTCTCAAGTAGTCTTTAGTTCAATTTTAATCGAAAARCTAGTTTCAATCCCCCAAATCTCTTGAACTTTAAACTCGAGTAAACTTAGCCTCTTCGTGGTTCAACCCTTTACCTCCCACTACACTTGTATAGTAAAGAGTTTAGGAATTACAAATTTTATCTMCATCGTTTCCCCCTTCGGTTAGAATTTAAGGACACATTGGGAGCTCGGTCATGGACGAAGGAGAAGAAGAAGCTGAAGACATTATTAAATAAAAGGAAAAGGAATAAAGAATAAAAATTATACTTATAAAGACGACTTTGTGGGAAGACCKGTTGGCTCTGAAGGTTGAAATTTGAAAACTTGTAAGAAAAAGAAAATGAAGAGAGAGGAAACAAAGGAAAAGGAGATAGAGTAGAGAGAGAAAATGTAATTTAAGAGAGATGTTAGAGAATTTAAGAAATGAACTTCAACCCCGTATTTATAAGGATATTGAGCAGTAAGAACCGAGTATTCAAAAACTCTGGACAAAATGAGAAATCGCTTCAAACTCGGCATACTCTCGACTTCGATTTCAAGCTACAGGGCATTGTTGGAGACATTAAATAAGGCTCWACTGATTCGGCCCTGTGAGAGATCCGTATATTACCTYCGAACCAAAATTGGGCCCAYGCGGCATTGAAAATTGAAGTGTTAAATGCACAAAGTGCAAAGAGAACTCGGCCCTATMAGAGGCCGGAATACCACCTGRGATCCAAAATTAGGTCCAAYCGGCATTGKAAAGTTGAAGTGTTAAATGCACAAAGTGCAAAGAGCACTCMGCCCTATGAGAGGCCGGTATACCACCTGCGATCCAAAATTGGATTCAGGCAACATTGAAAATTGAAGTGCTAAATGCACAAAGTGCAAAGAGCACCCTGCCCTATGAGAYGCCGGTATATCACGTGCGACCCAAAATTGGATCCAAGAGGCATTGAATATTGAATTACTAAATGCACAAAGTGCAAAGAGCACTCGACTCTATGAGAGGTCGATATACCACGTGCAACCCAAAATTGGGTCCGAGAGGCATTGAAAATTGAAGTGCTAAATGCACAAAGTGCAAAGAGCACTCGGTCCTATGAGAGGTGAATATACCACCTGCGACCCAAAATTATGTCCAGGAGGCATTGAAAATTGAAATGCTAAATGCACAAAGTGCAAAGAGCACTCAGCCCTATGAGAAGCCGGTATACCACCGGCGACCCAAAATTGGGTCCAGGTGGCATTAAAAATTGAAATGATAAATGCACAAAGTTCTAAGAGTACTCGACCACTAACAAGGCCGGTATATCACCTGCGACCCAAAATTAGGTCCATGCGGCATTTAAGTTAAAACTACTAAATGCACAAAGTGCATAAAACACTCGGCCATTACTGGAGGTCGGTTTACCATCTGTAACCCAAAATTGGGTATAGACGGCTATGCCCAATAAACCAGTCAATGAATCTAGCATATTGCGAAGTCAGTTATCCACTTGTTACCTAAATCAAGGTACAACAGCTTTGAAAAGATGGGAAGGAGCACCCAGACTCGACCTACCACTCAACCGAACCTACTCGGCAAAAAAAAAACAACAACAAAACACATTTTCGATCGTACTCCTCTAGTAATTGAAATGAGTTTTTATGAGCATATTAAATATCTCATAATTCAAAAGAATTGGGATCAGTTGTAATTGAAATCTATTATGAGTAGCAAATTTCCCCTTTTGGCACCATGTCATGCAACAATGCCATTCGATGATGGGAATTTTGATTGTCTTCCTGTTGCTTCCTTCTACAAGTTGATTCTTAAAGCTAGTTTTGATCTCCAAATATTGGTATGCATTCAACATAACTTCTTATCCTTAAGAAGGGCAAACCAATCCACATAAGGAACCTTATAGGGATGGTTTGAGGGGCAAATGATGTGCCTAAGGCCTAAAAGGCCTAGTGCGTACAAGACATGCAAGGTAAGCCACGTGCCTTCTAAAGAACATGTACGAAATAGTCACGTGCCATTTATGTCTCACGGTCTACAAAGGTCTAATGAAATACATACGAATGGATTTACACCCTACATAAGAGGGGAAAATGTCCCTCTCGGAGAATGAGATCATGACACTTGGCACACTACTATTGGCCAAGTGTCCCATCCAAAACTTTATAAATACTTCTCATGGGAGGAGTGAAAAGTATATGCTATTCATTGAGAATCACCCTAATTACATGGCTAATCTAAATTAATCCCAAAACTCTTATTTACTTGCCTAATTTTCTCCCTTTTAAACACATACTTACATAAGAATCGGAGGAGAGATAATCCTATAAGGATTATTCACCTTTTTGCAGGAGCCCAGGACATGTTAGGAGGTGGACGATCTTGCTAGTTGGACCTCTGCCTGAGTAGCATCGACGGGAAGCCACCAAGACCCACAACTCTACAAGTGATACTGCTCAAAAGCTAAGGGCTCCAACACCTTCGTAATTTATAATATGTGTAACAAGAAAGGTTTTGCATACTTACACGTAAAAAAAGGAAATTTATACCTAAAAAATGACTAAGTGATTAAATTAAAACAATTTTCATACAATTATAAAGCAAAGCTTAATTACACATTTGCACATTTTATTTCTATCTAAATATTTAATTGCACTAACAAATTAACAAGTATTCTTATTCTTTAGGAGCGAAATTTTATAATTGCAATTTAGGTAAGTTGAGGTAGTGTATATTATTAATTAACGAAGGTCCATACTTGAATTTAAAATCACCATACTAAATTACTAATGCACGCATCGTGTGCGATAAAGAGCTAGTAGTTAATAGTTATATATTAATCCCAAGAATAATATTAACCCAAAGTTAAATATTTTGGTTTAGTTATTTCAGTTCAATTCGATTGTTTTCAGCTAATGCAAACGAACCCTTATAGTGTTGTCACTTATAATAACAAGAAAATTTAGTTATCAAATTCTAATGCCAAAATTTCACTTTAAGCTTATGTATCGAACCATTTTATTAATTGAATCAAATCACCCTATTTTATATTAATTGAATGTTACTCTYWTCTCTAACCCAAAACAATATTATTGACTCATATGTTGTGGGAGTTTATATCAARGCATTAACTAGTGTTATTCACGCACTCTTTATTTATTTTTATACTAGTCTTTTATGCACGRGATGCGTGCYACTTRATTTCATACTTATKAKTGTTATTTGGGCACTTTGCACCTAAGACTCCTACGATTTTCTTGAAAATTTAATATTTGTGAATTATTTGAAAGAATTATATAATTGTAAATTTGGTTGATTGTTTTAACGAATACTTCGTATTTTAATCAATCAAGGCTACCATTATATCAAAATCTCGAATCTTGAAAATTTCCCGCGCGAAAAAATTGATTTGTGTAAATCTGAATTACAAAAATAGTTCACTGCCCACATCAACTTTTCATTTGAACAAAAATTTACAATCCTTAATCAACCCCAAAAAAAACTTTGAAGAGTTTAAAAACGTACTACTTCATAAAATAATCAAAATCCTCGAGTTCGCGTTCAGTGACTTGAGGATCCAAATTACCAATGTAAACTCGTGCCATACTTCCTGCGATCTGAAACGTTAGACAAAATTGAAGAATGGCTTCGTTATTAAATGTGCTTTAGGGATTATTTCGAGAAAAATATACTCAACAATTTTTTTCCAAAAAATCAAAGAAGTTCTAATTTTTTATAAAATAATGAATG